>CM053337.1:6806968-6969468 GCA_028583605.1 Dastarcus helophoroides | reverse complement strand
TGACTTATCAGAGCTATGAAGCCCAATTTGCCGCCTTAACCATTAAGCTATACAGACCGTCGACATGAAACGAATTTTAACGACATTTAATAAGATTTAACTTCTGGCAGCAGTTTCCAAATTGTTTCATTTTTTTTTAATTTCAAGTTTTCAAAATTTCGATTTTTTCGAAATTGTCGCGATTTTTAAATGAATTTTCCCAAAATCCCGAAAATCCCAAAAAATTTCAAATGTTCGAAATTTCAACTTTTTTTTTTTGAAAATTTTGACTTCTAGTAATTTCAACTTTTACCAAAATTGTTCACCTTCGAAAATTTTAGATTGCTTTGACATGGGAAATTTGTTTTGACGATGAAGATTTTTAAAAATATCCAGTTTTTCAAAATTTTGATTTATTTCAAAACTAGTTGATATCGACCACTTCTTTCATTAACGTGTTATATGAATCAACTTTTTTTAAATTTTCACCTTTTCCCGGTATTTCCATTTATTCAAAATTGTTTACAATTATTTTTAAAACACTATTGAAAATTTCTACTTCTTTTCGAATCTACGAACTTCGGAAAATTTCGGCTCTTAAAAATGTAACCTTTTGAAAATTTTCATTTTGGTTCAAATTTCCAGGTTTTTTTTTAAATTTTGACCCTGAAAATGTCGAGTTTTTTAGATAGTTGAGTTTTTCTCAAAATTTCGTGTTTTTTTTTTCAATATTACGATTTTGTGTCAAAATCTTCAACTTTTTTTCTTCATTCTGGGTTTTAAGCATGTCTGACTTCGCATCTTCAAAAATTTGGAATTTTTTTTGACAATTTCGACTTTTCTGATAATTTCCATTTATTCAAATTATTGAAATACAAATCTTATCCCCTGAAAGCAAATATCTCTATGAAGATGATAGCTTGGCCATCGAAACGCGTTAGAGCTACCTTTGTTGTGTTTTTTAATTTTTCTTGGTTTCAGGAGACAAGTTTGTATTTCATTTTTAGAAGATAACCAAGGACCAGTCCGTTCCACCAAAAAAATATACATATATTTAAAATTGAAATACAAATATTGTCCCCTGAAACCAAGAAAGATTAAAAAATACAACAAAGGTTGCTCTAACGCGTTTCGGCAGCCAAGCTATCATCTTCAGTGAACTACTTTACTGTGTTTTTTAATCAGAGCAACCTTTGTTGTGTTTTTTAATCTTTCTTGGTTTCAGAGGACGAGATTTGTATACCAATTTTTGAAGATAACCAAGAACCAGTCCGTTCCACCAAAAAAAAAAGGTTTCTTAGGAAAAAATAAAGACAAATTTATCTAAAGAATTTCGGATTTTATAAATTTCAAAGTTAAATTTTAACCTTTGAGAAAAATCTTTAAATTTGGGAGAAAAACTGAAAACTTGTATTAAAAAAATTGGATTTAATGCCAAATCTCAAAATTGAGAACAAATTTCGAATTTACAAATTAAAAATCTCCCAAAATTTCTCGTTGAAAGTGGAAACTAAAAAAACTTTAAAAAGAAGGTTTAAATCGGGGACAAATCAATCATCATCAATCATCTTCAAAGAGATACAAAATATTTAATTTTCGAAAATTTCAGATTTCTTTACACACTTGACATCAACATTTTTTTCTCCAAATGGATTTTTAAGTTTCGACTTTTCCTAAAATTTGTACCCCTTGCTAATTTCGACATTTCAAAGTTTAGATTATTTTCGAAAATTTCGACTTTTAAATATTTTACTTTCTTGAAAATTTATTCAGCATTTCCATTGTTGGACAAATTCTGCTTTTTATTGAAAATTTCAATTTTTTTTTTCAACGTTTTGACCAACTTTTCCAAAAATTTCTACTTTTTCAAACTTCGATTTTTTTGTTGTAAATCTCGACTTTTTAAGGTTTGGATTTTTTTCCGAAGACAACCGTTATAACATCTTTTCTATGAAAAGTTCGATATTTTTTAAAACCTTTCACTGTTTGAAAAGTTTTACTATTTTAAAAATTTAGAATTATTGAAAACTGAACTGTTAAAAATTCCATGTTCTTTTAATTTTACCTATTTCTTAAAATACATTTTTTTTTAAAGTGAAACTTTTATAAATTTGGATTCTAAAAAATTTCGACTGTTTTGTTTAAATTTCAAGCGTTTTTTTTTGAATTGTCGAGTTTTTTGAAATTCCCAACTATTTTGCAAAATTTCCGATTTTTATGTTTTTTAACCTTCGATTTTTTTTCGAAAATGTATTCGTTTTCAAAATTTTGACATGTTTTTTAAATTTTTCAAAATTCAAATTCTCTCTGAAAATTTAGATTTTTCAAAATTGACATCAAATTTTCAAAAATATTTAAAATATTCAAGTCAGTCTAGCTTTTGAAAATTTCGACCTTTTTAAAAAATTTTTTAATTGTTGTTCAAGATTTTAATTATTCAAAAATTCGACTCTTTCAAAATTTTAACTTTTCAAAATTTCTTCTTTTTTTTGAAAATTTCGGCTTTTTTGATAATTCCGGATTTTTTTTTTGACATTTTTTTGAAAATTTTGACTATTTTTGAAATTGAGAGTATTTTTAAACCTTCAACTTTCTTAAAAATTGCCATTTCTTTAAGAAAATGTCAACTTTTTCAAACTGTTGACGTGTTGTTTGACTTTTTTAAAATCTCAAGTTTTTTCCTAAATTAAATTTTTCAAAATTTGCGACTTTTTTCTCGATATTTTGAGTCGAAATTCAGTAAAAGTCATTTTGAATAATCAGAATTTTGAGAAATAAGAGAATTTTTCAAAAAAAGTCGAAATTAAAATAATTTGAAATTTCTAGAAAAATGTTCAAACTTCGAAAAAAAAATCAAAATTTGCAAGTCTCGAAATTAAAAAAAAAACAGTCGAAATTTGCGAAAAACTCGACATTCCTGCAAATTTAACATTTTTTCTTGGTATTTTGAAAATTTTTAAAAATTTCGACATTTTCAAAAAATTGGGAAAGCTGAAAAAATGCGACATTTAAAAAGAAATTGAAAGTTTTTAAAAAGTTGAAATTTCGAAAATATTGTAAAATTTCAAAAATAGTCAACATTTTTAAAAAGGTTTAAATCATAAAAAATGTCAGTCGAATTTTTCGGGGTCTAACAATAAATATTGAAGAAAAGTCAACATTAAAATCAGGAAAAGCTCAAAGTTTTGGATAATTAAAATGTCTTTAATTGAAAATTTTCAAAAAATGTTTTTAAAAAAGTGGACATTTTGGAAAAGTCGAAATTTTCAAAAAAAAATATAGTTTAAAAAAATATAGTATGAAAAAAATATAGTATGAAAATAAAATTTTAAAAATTGACATTTCAAAAAGTTTTACCATTAAAAAAAATGAAATTTTCAAATGAAATTAATACTTTAAAATAGTTGGAATTCAAAAAAGGAGTCAAAATTTTGAAAAAGATTTATAATTTTCACAAATATTGAAATTTTGAAAAAGAATAAATTTTGAAGAAGTCGAAATTTTAAAATAGGCGGAATTTTTAAAACAATCGAGCTTTCACAAAGCTACATTTTCAGAAAAGTAAAAATTTTTAGAATAGATATTTTGCAAAAGTGTTCAGAACAGTGGAGATTTTTAAAACAAAGTCGAAAGTTTCAAAAACAATTAAAATTTTGAAAGAAGACAAATTATAGTATAAAAAAATTTGAAAAAAAATAACATTTCGAGGAGTGTCGCAATTAAAAGAAATGAAATTTTCAAATAGAATCAAAATTTTGAAATAGTTGGATTTTAAAAAAGGAGTCAAAATTTTGAAAAAAGATGAATTTTGAAGAAGTCGAGATTTTAAATTAGGCGTAATTTTTAAAACAGTCGAGCTTTCACAAAGCTACATTTTCAGAAAAGTAAAAATCTTAGGGTAGATATTTTGCAAAAAATGTTCAGAAAAGTCAAGATTTTTAAAACAGAATTGACAGTTTAAAAAACAATTAAAATTTGAAAAGGTCAAAATTCTGAAAAAAAAAATGACCTTTTTAAAAACCCAAATCATTACAAGTCGAAGTAAATTAAAGTATAAAAAAATTTCAAAAAATTGACATCCCGACGAATGTCGCAATTAAAAAAGGACTCAAAATTTTGAAAAACAATTATAATTTTCAAAAAAAATTTTGATAAGCGGTGAAATTTTGAAAGTCGAAATTTTTAAAAATTCGAAACTTTTGAAACAGTGGAGTATTCAAAAAGCTACATTTTTAGAATAGATATTGTGAAAAAAATGTTCATAAAAACCGATGTTTTCAAAAAAATGCTTAATTTTCGAATTTTCAATTTTAAAAATATGAAATTTAAAAAATCAAATTTTCGAAAAGGTAGAAATTTTTGGAAATAACTGAAACAAAAAAAAAGTCGAAAGTTTCGAAACCGTAAAAATTTCGAAAAACTTCAAATTTTGAGAAAAGGTTAACGTTTTTAAAAAAACCCAAATTTTTACAAGAGACCTCACGGCCACTCCTTTCTTGATCGTGTTAAAGGCGACGATTCTTTTTTAATTTTGCCATTTTTCCAAAGTTTTGATATTTTTTGATATTCTCACCTTTTTAATTTTTATTTTCTTTTAAATGTTGGTTCTTTGTGAAAATATGAATTTTGCTCAAAATGTCAACTTATTTCAAAATTTCGACTTTTTTTATATCAAAATTTCGACTTTTTTAAAATGTCGATTTAGATGTTTGACTTTTTGAAATTGAAACTTTTCAAAATGTCACCTTTTTAAAAATGTCGACCTTTATCAGAACTTTTACTTTTCGAGAATTTTAGATTTCTTTGAAAACTTGACAATAAACATTTTTGACAAATGACCAATTAAATGTTCTGTAATTAAACAGTTAAACGTGATCAAAATTGAAAATATGTACAACCGCAACCATAGACTAGTTTCGGCCTTCCTTGGCCTCATCAGCATGGTACGGTGGTTGTATACACTTCCAACTTAAAGCCTTTAGTCAGTCGTATAAGTATCCAAGAGAGTAAATCCCCATTGGGTGACTTGTAAGTGACTTTTAACTGTTTATTACGCAAACATTTTCGCTACATGCTAATTGAAGCATTCTTCTCTGCTGAGATAATAAGACTTGCACATACGATGCAATTGAAATCTAATTTCATTAGAATCTAATGAAAACCAGTTCACGAAGATGAGGCAAAGCTTGTGTCACGGGTTGCATTGCAACATCCATAGATACAAACGTCCTCGGCGTGACTTTACTTTCATATAATTTTGACAAATGATCAATTAAATGTTCTGTAATCTAACAGTTAAACGTGCTCAAAATTGAAAATATGTACAACCGCAACCATAGACTAGTTTCGACCGAAACTAATAGTCTATGACCAATTAAATGTTCTGTAATTAAACAGTTAAACGAGCTCAAAATTGAAAATATCTACAACCGCAACCATAGACTAGTTTCGGCCGATACTAATAGTCTATGGTTGCGGTTGTACATATTTTCAATTTTGAGCACGTTTAACTGTTTAATTACAGAACATTTAATTGGTCATTTGTCAAAACTAGATGAAAGTAAAGTCACGGCGAGGACGTTTGTATCTATGAATGTTGTGATGCAACCCGTGATACAAGCTTTGCCTCATCTTCGTGAACTTTGCAATTGCAATCTGGTTTTCATTAGATTCTAATGAAATTAGATTTCGATTGCATCGTAATAAACTTGTATATATTCGTATATACAAGGCTTATTATCTCAATAAACATTTTTGTTAATGTCGAATTTTTCGAAGGTTTGAATTTTAAAAAAGTTTAAATTTATTCCAAAATTTGGATTGTTTTGAAAAATTTTAGACTTCTTGCAAAAATTTGGGCTTTTTTAAAAACGTAAACTTTTTCTCAAAATTTGAATTTTTTCAAAATTATTACTGTTTTGAAACTTTCGACTCTTTTCGTTTCAGATGATTCCAAAAATTTCTATTTTTTCGAAAATTTAATTTTTTAAATTCCGTATTTTTAAAATTTAAGTAGATTATTTCGATGCGCTGTTTTTTGCAATTGGTAATAAAAGCTTCATGTTATTCAATTATTGAGGGAAAAATTAGGTTATATTTTCGAAAATCATGACTTATGCAATAATTGTAACGATTAAATTAAAATGTTGCACCAGTTCTGAGCTTATTTAAAGTTTCAAGTCATTACCTCGGCAGGAAGTTATTTTAAAAATCAAGTAGATTTTGTACCAAATAGGCAGACAGTTAAGAAAACGAGCTAATTAAAACGCGTTAAAAAAGTGGAACTCTTCAGAAAAGTCTTAAATAATTTTTATTGAGTCAACATTTCGAGAAATCTATTCGAAATCTTTTTAAAGAAAGTTGAATTTTCGTAAAAAATTGAGTTATTCAAAATGTACAAAAAGTCAAAATTTGGAAAATTGGAAAAAACTTCACGGGGTTTAATTATCCAACCGGTAACACTTAACAGTGATGCACATTTCCGAATTTGCTCTTCAAGGAGCTTTTATCTAACAATCAAAACCAAGTCCTCAAAACAAAAGTTTCATTTAGGTCCTCAAAACAAAAGTTTCATTTAGGTCCTCAAAATTGACACTTATGAATACATTTGTTTCTGGACTGCTGGCTACAGTTGCATCGCCAATTTTCACTTGCGTACAAAAAATATTGTCTGGAACGACATTGTGTGACTGTATCGCCACAAAATAAGTAACTGTATTTTGTGGTATCACCGCAACAAGATAATTATTGAAAAGCCTCTTCAGTTTCCACCTTTCAGGTAAAAAAGCGTATCGCTCTGTTATTTTCAAGTGTTTGAAAAACACGTCACAATAGACAATGCATTACTTATCCACGGCCATAAATATTCGTCGTAAAATTTATCAGACTATTCCAAATACTCGGTAATTCGCATAACTGCATTGGAAATGGGAGATTAAAAGAAAGCCTACGAGTTATTTACAAAAACATTTCTGCCAACAATATACTCTTTGTTTGAACAACGATAAAGCGACATATAAGAAACATAATTAACTCGGATCGGCCTTTACATACCGCAAATATGGAAGCTACCGCTCACGGCTGTCTGTTCCTCCTTATAACAGTTCTGGGAGTTAATCAAGTGTACAGTGCGAATTTGACGTGCATAAATGTCAGCAAAAACCCCACCGGATTGTCCAAGGTAACGTAACGTATTTTGTGTGTTCCATATGGTACCCGAACTGACCAGTTTTGATATATGGCATCAGAATTGGTTATTTTTGACAAATATGCAGATATGTAAAAAAAGATTCTGAACAACATCGTTAACAAATGTATTTGATGTTTTAAGAAAAATGTCTTAGTTCGAAAAACAGAACTATTGACAAGAACTAAAATTTTGAGAAAAAAAAAAGGTGGAAACCTCAAACTTGAAGAGACCATTTCGACAGTTTTTTTAGAAATGATGTTTTTTCCCATAAATTTCGAATGTTTTGATCTCAAAATTCTGACTCTTTTCTCAAAATTCGAAGCTTGACCTTCAAATTAGTATTTTTTAATTCAAATTTCAAAAATTTGGTATATCAAGTTTAAGTTGTTACCGTAATTTTGAAACTTCGAGATCTTTTTTATTCCGAAATTATTTGCCGGCAATATGGGTTTTCGTTATTGTCCGTCTACAAAAGTTTATATATTTCCTATCTTACCTGTATTCAATTCTTAATTTTGTTTGTTTGTTTTTTATGGTTACCTCTCATGCGTCATAAGTATCAACCGAATTCACAGAAATGTGAATTCATCTCCGAAACATTTTACCAACAAATCACCTCTGAGTATAGCCAACTTAAAATACAATTTGTTTTCTTTATTGAGAGCATAGAACCCCCATGCTGATTCATCATAAGTAAAATTTGATGCATATTTTCATGCGTTTGCGGCTCGAGTTTCGAAAAATTCTTTCTCGGCGGATTTTTACGTCGTATAAGGAATCAATTTTCCAAATTTCGGTTATGTAAGTTAAATAGTTTCAGAGACTTTGAAATGAGCGAGTCGTATTTTCCTTTTTGGCCCAACAACCGAAATTCTTTAAATTTCTATATATTAGAATTTTGCATTTAAAGCTTTATTAACTCTAATCCTCGGAATTTTTTTAAATAAATTTCTCTTTCCTCCAAAGTTCATTTTTTCCTAAGAATTTTAAAATTCAAATTTTTTGTATTTTAGGTTTTTCTTGCACGACCTGTCTCAAAAATCCCAAATCACCTTAAAGCTTTCGAAATTAAAAGAAAAATATCAGAAATCTGAGTTTTAAGTAGAAATTTCGATATTAAAATGTATAGCAACTGTAAATATTTTTTGTGTATTAAGAGTATACAACCCGAATACTGATTCTTTATAAGTAAAATTTGATATACATTTTAACCCTCTTAGTGGTCGAGTTTCCAAAAATTTATTTCTCGGCGGATATTTACGTCGTATAAGGAACCAATCTGCCAAATTTCGTGTGTGTGTGTATAAGTCTAGTAGCTTTGGAGACTTTGAGATGAGTAAGTTTAATATTTTCGGAGATGTTAAGATGATCGAATTATCTATTTTGGGACAATACTTCAAAATAAAAACGAAATAATTTTAGAAATTTCGAATTGGGATAAAACAATTATAATAAAAAGACGACGATACCGCACTTTTTTCTAAACGCTGAACTTTATTCAGGTTCGAGACTATTAAAAAAAATTGGAACCTATTTTTTTACCAAATTTGAAGTTGATCTTGAACTTTTAACTTGTTTTCGTTTACACTTTAATTTTATATTTTTTTTCCATTTTTCAACAGGAAATGTTGGGAGATTTTAATTTGTAAATTTGAATTTTTTTTCAACTTTGGCATTTGGCATTAAAACGCGATTATTTTACAAAAAGTTTTCAATTTTTTCGATTTCAAAATTTCTACTTTTCTAGAAGTATTAAATTTCTAAATAAAAATTTGAATATTTGAAATTTATTAAACCTTGAAATTTTAATTTTTTTTTGGTAATTTCAAGAATTTTCACGTTAAACTTAAAATTTCATTTTGCAAAATTTTGAGTTGCTTTTAAAATTTGAATTTTCACTTTAATTTGGAAATTTGTACTTTTATAGAGATTTTAAATTTCTAAAAAAGTCGGATATTTGAAATTTTATCAAAATTCTCGTCTTAGAATTAAATATTTGGGAAATTTTTTGCTAGATTTAAAGGTTTTTTTCTCAAGGAGATTTACTTTCTTAATATTGAGTTTGAATTTTTTTCTCAAAACTCGAACTTGAATTTCGAATTTTTTTTATTTCTAGGCGTTTTTAATTTCCCAAAAAAAGTCGAATGTTTAAGATTTTATAACAATTCTGATCTTAAATGTGACAATTAAAAATTTCAAGATTTTTTCGAAATTTGCTGTTAAATATAAATTTTCATCTTTCAAATTTTGATTTTTTTCGAAATTTTTTCTTTCCCAAAATTAAACTTTAATTTGGGAATTCCTGCTTTTCAGAACGTTTTGAATTTCTAAATAAAAAGTCGAACAATTCAAACTTTTATAAACATTCTAATCTTAAATTGGAATATTTTTGAGATTTATTTGTTTTATATATTTCAAGATTTTTCTCGAATATTCAAATTTAGCCTTGAAATGTATAAACCCTAACATTTTAAAGAAATGTCTTTTTCTCGAAATTTCCCTTTTTTTTCAACTTTTTAAAACTAGATTTTTTTGTAAATTTGACGTGTTTTTCAAAATCTAAACCACCTATTTCTCAAAATTGCTAAGTTTAAACTTCTTAAAAAATTCGATAGAGTCGAATGTCTTCAAAAAAGTCGACATTTTTAAGTCCAAAGAAGGTTTCACCCCTTTACCACATCAGCAATTAAATAAATAATTACGCGACACTTATTTCGCCAGCAGAACTGGCATTTTCAAGCGCTTGAAAATGCCAGTTCTGCTGGCGAAATACGTATCGCGTAATTATTTATTTAATTGCCGATGTGGTAAAGGGGTGAAACCTTCTTTGGACTTAATCACAAGCCACAGTGTTTAGTTCAGTGCTTTAGAGACATTTTTAAAAACAAAAATATTCAAAAAAAAATTCGATAATTTTAAAAATGCCAACACCTAAAAAAAATAACATTTTCAGAAAAATCAAAGTTTTAAAGACTAGAAAGGTTCCAAAAAATCAGAAATTAACTTATAAAAAATAAATGAAAAAAAAATTAAATCTGCATTAAAAAAAAGATCATTTAGACCTTTTACAAAAAAATTTTTGAGAAGTCGGTATTTAAGAAAAACAAATTTTTCAAAAAAAGTTGAATTAAAATTACCAAAAACAGTTAAAATTCATAAAAAGGTCGAAATTTCAAAATAATCAAAATTTCGGAAAATCACAATTTGCAAAAAAAGTCAAAACTTAGATTGAAGTTATGAGAGTTGTTATTTTTAACAAAGTTAAAATTTTTAAATAGTCAAAGCCTCTAATAGAAATTTTCAGAAAACGTGGAAATTTGCAAAAATAAAATCGAGAAGTAAAAATGTCAACAAAAAAACTAGAAATTTTCTAAAAAAGAGGAAGTCTAAAACAAAAGTCGAGATTTTCAATAAATTTAAAACTAGGCGAAAATTTCAAAATTATCAAAAGAATGGAAATTTAAAAAAAATGTAGAATGTTTCACAAAAAAATTAAAATCTCACCCTCTGTAACATTTAACAAAAATGAAATTTTCCCAAATTGAATTAAAAAAAAAATGTTAAATTTACAAAAGAAAAAATGAAATTTCAAGAAACTCAATTTTTAAATATTGTAATTTAATCTGCCGAAAAGTGACATTTTGATAAAAGGTAGAACTGTTAAGAAGCAGAAATTTTAAAAAAGATCGAAATTTTCAAAACATTTCAAAACTACGATAAAATGTCAACTTTTTAAAAAAGATACAATATTAAAAAAAGAGTAGAATATTTCTAAAAAAATTAAGATCGAATTTATGTAAAAAAGGATAGAATTTTTAAAACCTATAGATTCGAAAAATAGTTATGTTTTAAAAAGCAGAAATATTCAAAAACTCAAATTTTCCCAAAATTGAATCTTTGAAAAAAAATGTAAAATTTACAAAACAAAAAATTTCGAAAAACTTAATTCTCAAAAATATTGTAATTTAATCTGCCGAAAAGTGACATTTTGATAAAAGGTAGAAAGGTTAAGAAGCAGACATTTTGAAAAAGATCGAAATTTTCAAAACATTTCAAAACTACGATAAAATGTCAACTTTTTAAAAAAGCTACAATATTCAAAAAAGAGCAGAATATTTCTAAAAAAATTAAGATCGAATTTATGTAAAAAAGGATAGAATTTTTAAGACCTATAGATTCGAAAAATAGTTATGTTTTAAAAAGCAGAAATATCCAAAAACACAAAATTTCAAGAAAAAGTCAAAATTTAAACAAAATCGAAGTTTTGGAAAAAAGATTAAAATTTCTAGAAATGTCAAAACTTTAAAAGAATGAAAACTTCGAAAAAAAAGGTTATAATTCTCCAAAAAGCCAACATTTTTAAAGAAGAAAATTTTAACAAAATTAATATTTTCAACAAACTCAATATTTTCAACAAAATTAATATTTTCAACAAAGTCAAAATGTTCAATAGAAATTTTCAGAAACTTGATTTTCCTAAAAAAAAATCGAAATTTCCTAAAAAGTCCAAATTTCGAAAAAAACGTCAAATTGTTTCAACAAAAGTGGATGTTTTGAGAAAAGTTGATATTTTCAAAAAGCTAAAACTAGGAGAAAAAGGTCAAAATCATCAAAAGAGTAGAAATTTATCAGAGTAGAATTTTTCACCAAAAATTAAACTGAAAAATTTGAAAAAAATCAAAATTGTCAAAAATTAAATTACTGAAAAACGGTAAAATATACAAAAAAAAAATGAAATTTAAGAAATTAAATTTTCAAAAACATTGTAATTTAATTTGCAAAAAAAAATGACATTTTGATAAAAGGTAGAAATGTTAAAAGGTAGAAATTTTGAAAAAGATCGAAATTTTCAAAACATTTTAAAACTACAATAAAATGTCAACTTTTTAAAAAAGTTGCAATATTTAACAAAGAGTGAGAATTTAAACAAAATCGAAGTTTTGGAAAAAAGATTAAAATTTCTAGAAATGTCAAAACTTTAAAAGAATGAAAACTTCGAAAAAAAAGGTTATAATTCTCCAAAAAGCCAAAATTTTTAAAGAAGAAATTTTTAACAAAATTAATATTTTCAACAAACTCAATATTTTCAACAAAATTAATATTTTCAACAAAGTCAAAATGTTCAATAGAAATTTTCAGAAACTTGATTTTCCTAAAAAAAAAAATCGAAATTTCCTAAAAGGTCCAAATTTCGAAAAAAACGTCAAATTGTTCCAACAAAAGTGGATGTTTTGAGAAAAGTTGATATTTTCAAAAAGCTAAAACTAGGAGAAAAAGTCAAAATCATCAAAAGAGTAGGAATTTATCAGAGTAGAATTTTTCACAAAAAATTAAACTGAAAAATTTGAAAAAAATCAAAATTGTCAAAAATTAAATTACTGAAAAACGGTAAAATATACAAAAAGAATGAAATTTAAGAAATTAAATTTTCAAAAACATTGTAATTTAATTTGCAAAAAAAAAATGACATTTTGATAAAAGGTAGAAATGTTAAAAGGTAGAAATTTTGAAAAAGATCGAAATTTTCAAAACATTTTAAAACTACAATAAAATGTCAACTTTTTAAAAAAGTTGCAATATTTAACAAAGAGTAGAATGTTTTTAAAAAAATTAAGATAGAATTTATCTAAAACAAAAAATAGAATTTTTGAAACCCGTAGTTTCGAAAAATAAGTGACGTTTTAAAAGAGCAGAAATGTTCAAAAACTAAAAATTTCAAGAAAAACTCAAAATTTAAACAAAATCGAAATTTTTGGAAAAAAGATTCAAATTTCTAAAAAGGTCAAAACTAAAAGAATGAAAACTTGGAAAAAAAGGTTATAATTCTCCAAAACACCAAAATTTTTAATGTTAAAATTTTTTTGATGGAACGGACTGGTCCTTGGTTATCTTCAAAAATTGAAACACAGAACTTGTCCCCTGAAACCAAGAAAAATTAAAAAACACAATCTCTCATCTTCAGAGAGAAACTGTTTTTCTCTGAAGATGACAGCTTGGCTGTGGAAACGCGTTAGAGCAACCTTTGTTGTGTTTTTTAATTTTTCTTAAAATTTTTAACAAAATTAATATTGATTTTTGCAAAAAAAATCGAAATTTCCTAAAAAGTCAAAATTTCGAAAATAAAGTCAAATTGTTCCAACAAAAGTGGATGATCCGAGAAAAGTTAATATTTTTAAAAAGCTAAACCTAGGAGAAAAAGTCAAAATTATCAAAATAGTATAAATTTAAAAGAGCAGAATTTTTCGCGAAAAATTAAACTGAAAAATTTGAAAAAAATCAAAAATTGAATTATTGAAAAAAAGTCAAATTTACAAAAGAAAAATTGAAGTTTCGAGCAACTAGATTTTAAAAAACATTGATTTGTACCCGATTTAAACCGTCTTTTTAAAGTTTTTTCAGTTTCCATTTTCAACGAGAAATTTTGGGAGATTTTTAATTTGTAAATTCGAATTTTGTTCTCAATTTTGAGATTTGGCATTAAAACCAATTTTTTGAATACAAGTTTTCACTTTTTCTCCCAAATTTAATGATTTTTCTGAAAGGTTTCAATTTAACTTTGAAATTTATAAAATCCGAAATTCTTTAGATAAATTTGTCTTTATTTTTTTCGTAAGAAAACTTTTTTTTTGGTGGAACGGACTGGTTCTTGGTTATCTTCAAAAATTGGTATACAAATCTCGTCCTCTGAAACCAAGAAAGATTAAAAAACACAACAAAGGTTGCTTTGATTAAAAAACACAGCAAAGTATTTTTCTGAAGATGATAGCTTGGCTGTCGAAACGCGTTAGAGCAACCTTTCTTGTGTTTTTTAATCTTCTTGGTGTGTATATCAGCTTTTGTATATCAGTTTCCTAAGACAACTATAAAAGTGACATTTTGATAAAAGGTAGAAATGTTAAAAAGTAGAACTTTAGAAACAAATCGAAATCTTCAAAATATTTCAAAACTACGATAAAATGTCAACTTTTTAAAAGGCAGAAATATTTAAAAAATGTAGATTTCTTTCTTAAAAAGTTAGAATTTTCAAGATCCACAGTGTTAAAACAAAGTTAAAGTTTTAAAACTACAGAAATGTTCAAAAACTTAAAATTTTAAGAAAAAGTTAAAATTTACAAGGAAAATCTAAATTTTTGGAAAAAAGATTAAAATTTCTAAAAATATCAAAACTTCGAAAGAATCAAAACTTCGAAAAAAGGTTAGAATTTTTAAAGAAGCCGAAATTTTCAAAAAGTCGAAATTTTTAGTGTCACACTTTTCAACAAAGTTAATAATATTCAAATAGTAACGATGTTTGAAAATTGAAATTTTCAGTAAACGCAGAATTAAAAAAAAATTGAAATTTACAAAAAAAAAGTTAACATTCCGAAAAAAGTCGACTTTTTTAAAGGTCGAAATTTTCAATAAAAGTTGATATATTCAGAAAAAGTCGACATCTTTTTAAAAAAGTCAGTTGCAAAAAAATGCGAAATTAAAGACAAAAATTGAAATACAAATCTTGTCCCCCGGAACCAAGAGATTTAAAAACACAACAGAGGTTGCTCTAACGCGTTTCGATAGTCAAGCTGGTTGCTCCAACGCGTTTCGATAGTCAAGCCAGTGGCGGCTGGTGCTAAGGTTTGCAAGTTTGCGCAACCTCCAAAAATTCGCTGGGATAAAAAAGAAAGTAAATTGTTCTTTATGTTGTTTATTTTATTTATTGATAACAGATTTATCGTTACCAAACATACTGCTGACTATTGCGGATTCCGCCAATTCGTAAGGGTTTGAAGACATTATTGGGTCCATGGTTTGCAAAGTTTGCAGGCTAGACTGCAAACTTTGCTTTACACATATGCACCTGCGCCTTAACTCATATTTTGTTCGCTTAAAATACTTGCCCATAAGCAAGCATTAGGTTGCACTTGTGGGTGCAAACCAAATATCGATTCACTATTATAATCTATCATCGGGCAATGTTCCGAGTCTTGAAACACAAATAAAAATGAATTCAGTGCAAAGTGTAATTGCACAGCCATTCTGTAACCGATTTGTGTCGAAAAAACTGGAAATTAAGCGACGTGGATGACCTATTCCAGACTTAAATATTGTGCAGACGGTGTTTTGTAAAAAGCGAAGTTTTAACAGAAGTAGTTCGCGAAGTTAAAGAAGTACCTATGCGACATTGTTATCTGCTAAGCTAAAAAACGATTCAGCTCCACTGGCCTTTTAATTGCAGCAACCTTATTTTTTTCTGAAAAGTTTAACCAACATAGAATCACTTTTCCTGAAAAGAATTTTAAAGAAACCGTCAAGGTTCATCCATTTTTTAATTTACAAAAACTAAGAACTAAACTAACCCTAATTTACGAAACAGAAAAGTTTAAATCGGCTTTTGGTTTACTTGTACTCTATAACATTATTTCAGAAAATAGTGAGCTTGGTGAAACTTTAAATCTTTTAAAAATCCTGATAACTATCCCAATGACTTTCGCTGAAGCAGAATGGTGCTTGTCCAGTCTGGAAAGAATAAACTCTTTAAAAAATACATTATGCCAGGAAAGATTGTCCGCATTAACGATGTCTTCAAAGAAAAGAACTTAATCCAAGGAATATTCGACTTCAGTAAAAAGTTATTGATAAATTTGCAGCTGCCAAAGTTCCAAAGATAGCAAAAGATGCCAAAGATGGACTTCCTCTTCTTTTTCTTTCTGTTTTTTTGCGAAAATGAAAACAAAATATTTCTTAATTCCTCCAGCTTAATTTAAAATTTCCAGTTTCGGCACATTTTTCCAAATGTCTCTTTGCAACCCCCAAATTTTATTAGCACCAGCCGCCACTGAGTCAAGCTATCATCTTCAGAGAGATACTGAAAGACAAAGTGGAAATTTTGAAAAAAAGCAAAAATGTGGACATTTTCAAAAAAGCAAAATTTTCAAAAAAATAAATCTTTTGAAACAGGTTTACATTTTATAACTAATTATTTTTCAAAAAAGGTCGTTTTTTTCAAAGGGGGTCGTTGTTTTTAAAAAATGCCGAATCCTTTAAAAAAATTTCAAGAAAAAGTCAAAATTCTGAACAAAAATTGCTGTTTTCTTAAGAAGTTGAGATTGTGAAAAAAGTCAAGATGTTCTTTCCTTACTAGTTAGTATTCCTATATATCAATGCTAAATTGCTTCCAAGCAAATATAAAAATGTCGAGCTTTGATACCCCAAAAGGAAGGCCATAGTCCTGATCCGAAAACCCCCACCGTGGATCCGCCACTGGTTTATTTTGATAAAATAATTTCTAGTAAATATCATAAGTTGATGGTGTGTCGATTTAAGATAGAAATGAGTCAAATTAATTGTGTTTATTTTCAAATTTGATTGAAGAGAGGAGGCACCAACTCCTCCTTTTGCACGAGGTCACAAAAAATCCTGGAACGGCACTGAATCTATCAACATTTCTGAATTAAAGAACAAAAATCAAAAACCTCAACATTTAGAGTTGAAAATCAGGAGATTTGTGTTGAAAAAGTGATTATTTGGAAATTCAAATCGAAATTTCGATATTAAAGTGCAGAATTCGAGATTTTTGAGGGAACGGAATGATCCTCGGTGATCCTCAAAAATTGATATACAAATCTTGTCCCCTGATAAATTTTCGAGAAAAGAGATAAATAAAATTATTGAAATGGTCAAAAGTGTTGTTATGTGACCAAATTTTGATTGTGTTGCAGATTTCGGGAACTTGGTTGATACACAACTCGACGAAATGGGCCCAAGCTCCATGCTCGAAAATCAAAATAAATGTGGCTGCCCGCAACCAACTAAAAATGTCTTTAAATGTGGGTAGCAGGGTACAAAACTTAACAGCGATGAATAACACTAACAACGTGCTAGGTGCACCAAATGGTACACCAGTTTGCATCGTGGAATATGACCACATTAACGACTTCATGATCGTGGTGGCCAACTACACAAACAGCAACCTGTTCGGTAAGTTTATCACACCAACTAAGCCCTGACAAGTATCTTAATTATCAAGACAAATTAATTTAAATATATTGTTTCATTAAAATATTTTTGTTGTGAGATGTTAACAAAATTTTGATTTCTTTCTTTTAAGGTGTGAATTTTTTATTTGCTTTCGAAATTATCTATTAATTAAAATAACTTATTTATTACTTAGACAATTAATTTAATTTGAAAAAAAATCATTCACTTTTGAAAAATACTTTAAAATTTGAGTGTACATTCATTCAGTTTTTTTCAATTTATTTAACATTTCGGGCTTCAAATATTTAAATTTTTAACACAGTAAATTGATGATGAAACGTCTATTCATGTTAAAATTTCTTGATTTTTCTTTTTTATATTTTAATTTTTTTTTTTATTTTTAAGTATTTCTGCCTCATTGTTCCCTTTCCATGTTATGCACTGCTGACGAGCTCAAATGAGAGCGAAACATCGATGTCCAGTGCTACAACCTTTTTTATGTATTTTTTTATATTTTCCTAATTTATCAAAATAACAAAAATTTTTTATTTTTTCCATATCTAATTTTTGGTCTTCTAATTTTCATTATTCCTATTCTATGTAAAATAAACTAACCTCCTAATTTGTGAACTGTCATGAAGTGACGTTTTCAATAAATTTAAATATCACGTAGTCGCATTTCAAAAACTGTTTAGAAAATTATCAACAAACCATAAAAAAAATTAAATATTGCCAAACTGGGCCGAAGAAATGTTAAATAAATTGAAAAAATAAAAACATAATATTTCCGGTCAATAAGAGTCTACGATGAATACATTCATTCACTTTCTAATTTTAAAAAAAAATTAGCAAATTCTGATTGTTTATCTCAAATTATTCATTTTAAATTTCTCGATTTCAAATGATTTTTTCTTGAATTTTTGTATCAACTTTTTTTACTACAAAAATACTTTTAGATATTAGATTGCGAAAAATAAATTTCATTTCTTTTTCATCCCTCATTTTAATTTTTGTCCATTGTACCGAACGCCTAGATGTTTAAATTGTAAAACTTGAAAGGAACAAAATTTTTTAGTTTTGTTTCAGAATGTGTTCCGTTTCTGTAATTTGAAATTTATCAAGATTCATTTTTTGTGTTATTTCAATATTACCCATTAGCTTTAAGGCGTCTTGCTGCTAAATAAAGCAAGAAACTAATTTCAGGAGTTGTTTGGGTGTTGGGCAAGTCAGAAGGGTTTAATCGGCCTTCGAAGATAAAAATGGAGAAAACTCTCAATGGCACAATAACGGAGAGGTTGTATCCGGTGGACCAAAGCCTGTCGAAATGTCGAGCTGTTGGTGTAAACCAAATTTACTCTGGAAGTTCATCGAATGTGCCAACAAAACCAGTAAAAGGAGCTGCAGCGACTCATTTAGCAAATGTTTTGTTGTATGTAGTATTAAGTCTTTTTACTTTGTGCAAAATTAATTATTATTAGTAGTAAACATTAACTTAAGGATCTTCTCGCTGTTGACGTGGGTGCATCTGATATATGTTACTTGTGTTATCTACAAAAAAATGTATATAGCAGTTTAAGTCGTTCATAAAATCATTTCAATGCATTATTAAATAAACACTATATAACTTTATTGTTTTTATTGTAATATTTAGGACTTACACATACAATAGAGATAAGTAAATACAAGAATGTAAACATATTTTCCAAAAAATAATAACAAATACGTACTGATGTATTTTTCCACTCTTTGAGAATCATTTTCGAAAAGTTTCATATGAATGGGTTTGGGGAAAGTTGGTGGGGAATGGTGTCATATTTGAACAAAAAATATTGGGAAGATAGCTCCAAATGTAGACTAAAAAATTTAGAACAAAAGTTAACGACATTTACTTATAAAAAGTTTAAATTTTCAACCCTCAATTTTGACAGTCAGAAATTTTGACAGTCAGAAATTTTGACAGTCAGGAATTTTGAGGAAAGAAAGTTAAATTTTAACGAAAACTCGACATTTGTCAACGAATTCGAGATATAACAAGTTTATTATTCAATTGGAATTTTAGAATAAAGTAAGATTTTTGAGTTTAAACCAAAACTTTTCGGAAAAAAAGAAGTGAAAAGATTCGAAATTCATTACAAAAATATTCTCGAAATTTCAACCTTAATACTCAAGAAAGTTGAGGGAAAAGAAGTCTAAATTAGCAGAAACCTTATGCACAGTTATACATGAAAGAAAATGTTTAATTTAAATTCGCAATTTTGCAACAATACTCGAAAATTTCCGCAATAAGTTTTAAATTAATAATAACATTTTAATAATAATTTAAAACTTCGCTCAGGTTTAAATTTAACCGAGTTTCAACAAGAAGAAAAAATTCGAAATTTCTACTTTGAATTTTCATTTTTTTCCAAACTTCATGTGAAAGCTTAAGTTCTTTCCTAAACTTTCACTTTTAAACTTGGACATTTTGAAATTTCAACAAAATATTGATCATTTATCGAAATTTCGAGTACAAATTCCAAAGTTTTACTTTTTTCCTTTGAATTTCCTCTCTTAAACTGGAAAATATTTTTTTTTATTTCGACAACTTTTGAAATTTCAGCAGTAATCTTGATGCAAATAGAATGTAACTTGCCGCCTCTAAACATGTCTAGTGGATTTTAGGTAGCCAAACTGCCAACAATCAAACCACAAACGCTTAGCAAAACGTTTCCTATCTAATTAGCAATCTTGATATTTCGACTTTTTTTCCGAATCGTTAATAATTGCACGGTTTTTTCTGAAATGTCAACATTCAAGGGCGGCCTTAGCCATTGCGAGGCTCCGGGCGGGTAGATCTTTAAGGGCCTTCGTCTTTGTGGAATTAGTTTTAACATAGATGTAATGTCAAAATAGGGCAGGGTAGGGCGCTTGCCCCCCCCCCCATCTCGTGTGGTTACCGCGAAAATTTATATTGAATTGAGGAGACTTTCTCTAAAAAATTTCCATTCGACAAAAGTCGTCCTTCTTTAAGCTATTGATATTTTCTCGAAATTTCGACTTATTTCACGGAATTCGTATTTTTTCATAAATTTCTTTGGAAATTTCAAACGTATTCCTAAAATTAGATTTATTTTATCAGAATCCAACTTAACTAAAAATTTCGAATTTTTATCCCAAAATGCATCGTTTTATTTTTCGAAATTCTATCATTTCTCAAAATAGTTTTTTCCGGAAACTTCAACTTCTCTTTAAACTTTGATTTTCCGAAAATTTCGACTTTTTTATCAAGATTTACCCTTTTGCTTAAAACTTGATCGATTTTTTGATAACAGTATTTATCTGGAAATTTTTATGACTTTTTTAGAAATTTTGTAAAAAGACAAAAATTCCGAGAAAATTTCCCCTGGAATGGGGAAATACAACTTGTTTTTCAAAATTTTGACGATTATTTCAATATTGGACATTTTCTGACTCAGGGTAGGGCAGAACAGGGCGCATGTCTGCCTCTGATTCAAGCGCTCAAGAGAAAAATCTAGAAATTACATTTTTCTCAAAATTTGTCCTTTTTCCAAAATTTCGACAAAATTTGACTCTGAAGAATTTTGATTGTTTACTAACTTTTGAATTTTTTCTCAAAATTTCAATCTTTTTTTTTGTTTTTCAACGGAAAAAAATCGAAATTTCCAAAGAAAAAAAAATTTAGACAAATTGAAACTTTGATATTTTTCTCAAAATCCGCCTATTTTCGCAAATTTAAAATTATCCTGAAATCCCATCCTGTATGTTCCCAGAAAACTGAACATTTTTCCTGGAAATTCGTATCTTTCTTAAAATGTTGACTTTTTTTCAAAACTCGTTTTTTTCCGCAAATGGACGGTTATTCTCAAAGTTGCACTTTTTTTTAAGTTTGAATTTTTTCTGGAAAATTTCGATCTTTGATGCTTCATTTGGTAGTTTTTCTAGAAATGTCGACTGCTTTTCAGAGATTTCGTTTTTTTTTTAATTCCTTTATTTTTATTAACATCGGGTTTTTCTGAAGATTTTGATCATTTGGAATTTGATTTTTCAGAATTTTTAACAGGTTTCTTAAAATTTGCCTTTTTCCCGATATTTTTATATCAAAATTCGATATTCAACTTTGCTAAAAATTTTGAATTTCTCTTAAAATTAGTTTAATTTCATCTTTTCAGAAATTTCGACTTTATTCTCAAAATTCCACTTTTCGGGCTCTTCTTTCACAAATCATTTTTTCTATCAAAATTAGGCCACTTTTCTAAATATTTGTCTTTTCTTTAAATTTTGACTTTTTTAAATTTGACTAGAAATTTCATCTTCATATTTTGCCTTATTTTCGAAATATTGACTTTAATTTCAAAATGCCATGTTTTAGTTTCTGGAACTTTCTGGACTTTTTCCTCGAAATTGGCTTTTCCTTTAAATTTCAGTTTTCTCGAAATACGTCTGTTTTCTCTAAATTAGGTCGGCATATTATCAAAAATTAAAAATGTTGCGAAAATTATTTTTGGGTAATTTCGAGAAAAAGATTTCTTGAACATTCAATTTCTTTATTGAAATTTAAATATTTTGTCAAAATTAGAATAAAAAAGTAAACATTTCGAGAACAGCGTTTTTGGAAATTGCAAATTTTTTCACAACATTTGGTCTTTGGAAATATTTTGGCATATTTAGAAATTTCGAGTTCTTCTGAAAGGTCGAGTTTTTATTCAATTTCGGTTTTCTAAAAAATCCTTTCCCAAAATAGGGTTTTTTCAAAAAAATTGGTCGCTTTGGAAATTAAGACTTTATTCTACATTTTTCTCTCAAAATTGAACTTTCATTTTTTTTAAAAATTCGTTTTTTTCTAATATTTTTTCAAATTTAAGTTTCCGAAAATTTCATGTTTCTCAAAAGTTGTCTTATTCTGGAAATTTTGACTCATACTAGAAATAGGGATGTTTTTGAAAATTTCCATTTACAGTGAAAAATTTTTCTCAAAGTTCCAACTTTTTTTGAAAATTACATCTTTTTTTCACAAAATTCCACCTTTAAAAATATAATTTTTTCGAATTTTCAACAATTTTTGAGATTTTTCGAAAGGTTAGAATTTTATTTTAAACACAATTTTTCAGTTTTTGATTTTTTTATGAAATTTTTCGAGACGTCAACTGTTTCAAAATTCCTACATTTTCCGCAATTTTCATTTTATCCCAAAATGTTTATTTCTCTCGAACGTTTCCAGATTTTTAAAAATTTCCACCTTTTAGATAGAAATTTTGACTTTCTTGGGAATTTTGAAAAATGTCGACTGTTTTAGAAACTTCGACTTTTTCAAAACTCCCACTTGGTCAAAATTTGTACTTTTTGTCAAAATTTTAACTTCTCTTGAATGTTCCCACATTTTTAAAAATTTCCACTTTTTTTCGCAATTTTTACTTTTTGTGAATTTTTAAAAATTTTGATTGTTTTACGAGTTCGTCTTTTTTAAAGAACTTAGACTTTTTCAAAATGTTCACTCTTCAGAATGTTCAAAAAATGTAATTTTTGTCAAAATTTTAACTTCTCTTGAATGTTCCCACATTTTTAAAAAGTTCCACTTTTTTTCGCAATTTTTACTTTTTGTGAAATTTTCAAAATTTTGATTTGTCCTCAAAAATTTATTTCTTTTAAAAGTTTCCACATTTTTGTAAATTTCAGCTTCTTTCAAAAGACCCACTGTAGCGAATTTTTTATTTTGATTTTTTTATGAATTATAATACGTCTTTTTTAGAAATTTGAACTTTTTTCAAACTCCTTTTTTTTATTTTGTGCTCAAACGTTTTACAGTTAATTTGAAAATGTCTATATTTTTCAACATTTTTGCTTTATCTTAAATGGCTTCCCTTGAACGTTTCTAGATTTTAAAAATTTCCACTTTTGTCGAAATTTTAATTGTTTTGTGAATCTATCAAAATTTTGACTTTTTTTTAAAAAGAAATTTCGACTTTTTCAAAATTTTCAGATTTTTCAAGGATTTTTCAAGGATTTGCTTTGTTCTCAAAATTTTTATCTATTTGAAAAATGTCTACATTTTTCGAGATTTTTGACTCATCAGTTTTCATTTTCCAAAATTTCGTATTTTTATTAAATTTTCACTTTTTTGTAGTTTTGGAAAATTCTAAAAAGTTTGATTTTTTTACAAAAATTACACTTTTTTGGTGGCTCTTGGTTACCTTCAAAAATTGAAATATAAATCTTGTCCCCTGAAACCAAGAAAGATTAAAAAACACAACAATGGTTGCTCTAATGCGTTAATCTTTCTTGGTTTCAGGGGACAAGATTTGCATTTCACCCCTTTTTAAAAATAAAGCCTTCTTTCAAAATTTGCATTTTTCAAAATGTTCACTTTTTCAAAATGTTCACTTTTTTAAAATTTTGACATAGTCTCAAAATTTTTCTTCTGAAAATTTCCACATTTTTTAAAATTTTGAAGTTTTTGAAATTTTTTCAGTTTTGAAATTTTTGAAATTTTTTTAAAATTTCGAAGTTTTGGTCAAAATTTTGACTTAAAATTTCAGTTATTTTTATTCGAATTTTTTTGAATATATTACCTTTTTTTTTAATATTCGCTTTTTCCGAAAACCTCGACTTTTTTTAAAAGTTTCGACAGGTCAGAATTTTAAATTTATTGGAAAATTCAATTTTTTCCTCTATTTCAACTCGTTTGCAAATTTCGACTTTTTTTGAAAAAGTCAACTTATTAGGAAAATTTCCTTTTTCTTTGTTTTTTAACATTTTGGCTTATTTTGAATATTTCGACTTTTTGAATATTTAGGAAGTAAGAATTTTGAAAGCTCCAATTTTTGAGTCGAAATATTCAAAACGTTAATATTTTTAAGACATTCATGAATCTTTTTCAAAGTTTGGATTTTTTTCTAAAAACTTTAATATTTTTCTAATATTTCTGAGAATAAATTTCGATTCTCTCGACAATATTTCAAGCATCCTCAAAAGTTCCCTTTTTTGTCCAAGATATTCTAATGAAATTTCAATTCTTCAACACTGTATTTTCTTAAAATTTTCCCTTTTCCCTCAATTTTGTTTTCAAAATTTCGATTTCCATCCCAACTTTTCTATTTCCCTCTAATATTTTAATTTCAAACAAATTTATAGACCTTTTTCAAATAGCGTTTTTATTAAAAGTTTTTTTGAAGCAGTTCTTTTGTACAAATTTTCTCTAAATCGACGACTTTTCTAAAAATGTTGACATTCTTCTGAAGATCTTCAAAAAAATAGTCGACAGTTGGAAACAAATCAAATTTTCAAAGAGGTCGAAAGTAAAAATTTTCAAAATAGCTGACATCTTAAAAAACAAAATTAAAAAAAAAAAGTCGAGATTTACCAAAAAAAAATATGAAAATCTCCGGCGACAAAAGTTTGAAAAAAGTCGAAATTTTAAAGGAGGAAAAAGCTCCGATTTTTTAAGGCGTATAAAAATATCAAAAAGTCCATATTTAAAAAGAAATCAACATTTTTAATGTCAATTTCGAGATTTTGCAGATTTTGGATTTAGGGAATAGTCAAAACTTCTGTTAGTTCAAATTTTCAAAAAAAAAAAAAATGAAGTCACATTTTTTTGAAAGATTGATATTATTTTCAAATGAATATTTTTAAAAGAATTGAAATTTTAAAAAAATGTCGTAATTTAAAAAAAACGAGACTTACAAAAACTGTTAGTTCAAATTTTCAAAAAAAAAAAAAATGAAGTCAAATTTTTTTAAAAGATTGATATTATTTTCAAATGAATATTTTTAAAAGAATTGAAATTTTAAAAAAATGTCGTAATTTAAAAAAAAACGAGACTTACAAAAACTGAAAAAGTCGACCTTTTGAAAAAAGTTGAGGTTTACAAAAAAATACGGAAAAATAACATTTTCAAAATAAATTCAAATTTTTGCAAAATAGTTTAAAATGTCACAAAAAAGTCGACATTTTAATAAAAAATAAATTAGAAATTTTCGAAAATTTTAAAGAAATGTTTAAAAAAATCGAAAGTTTGCAAACAAAGCAGAAATTTTCAAAAAGGTAGACATTTTTTGGATAACTAAACGTTTATGTTACATTTTTACAAAAAAATAAGAATTTTCAGAGTGGAAATTTAAAACAAAAGTCGGAATTTTCAAAAATTACCGAAAATAAAGCCTAAATTTCTTTAAAAGTCGAAATTTTAAACTGGACTTTTAAAACGATTTTTTTAAATAGCAATGTAAAAAGTAAAGAGAGAAAGTCTTAAGGAAAACCCAAATTTTGACAAGAAGACGAAATTTTGTAAAAAAGGCTAAATTTTAAAATAAAATCGAAATTTTGAAAAAATATAACCTTTCAAAAAATAAGACATTTTTAAAAATTTTCATTGTAAAGCTTCCAAATAAATCTAAAATTTATCTAAAAAAACGTTACTTTAAAAATTTGAAATGAAATGTTTCAAGAGGTCAAACTTTTAAAAAAACAAACCGAACTTTTGAATAAGTCTATAAGATTTTTAAAAAAATCGAAACTCTTAGTAAGTCAAAATTTTGAAAGAAGTAAAATTTAAAAAAAAATGAAATTAGGACAATTAGAAATTTCGAAAATATCAAATTAAAAACAAACGGTTCATTTGAGAAGTTAAAGAAAGTAGTGGCCGTGACAACAGTGACAATGGGGTCAGGTGATATATCAGCTAATAGATATAGAAATATATAACAATAAAAAGATACCAAAGACAATTAGTTTATTAATTGCGAAAGCATCGGCTCTCAAGAAAATGTCAATATACCACATATATCATCCCCCAATTAATAAGAAAAGTAGTTACTTGTAACAAAGCAGTCCCTTTATCTACAATTCACTGTGACAGTACACATAGCACCCAATCACACAAAAAAAATAATTAAAATTATATGCTTTATGGAAAACTAATTGCAATGTTCATTAGTTTGTTTACCAACATCAAGTAAAGGTCTAGTTGTTGATCCTCAACATGAATGAAGAGGGAAGGAAATATTTGTGTCTTTGACTTTTAAAACCTCGTTATTACAGATTTATAGACTTTAGAGTAGTGTTGGAATAATCGAACGATTTTCAGAATCGAATACATTGAATTCGAATACTTTTGAGAATCAAATAAGTATTCGAATACAAAGAATCGAATTATGGGATAACCTAACCTAAATAACTACTCGGCGGCCTATTCGAGGTATGTGGTGGCGAGATATGACTTTCGATTTCACTACTTCCGTACCTATGCCCATAATTGGCAATTCCCTAATTGAATGTATTTAAATTTCTTAATATAAATAAATCTCGAAGTTTTAGAATTTACATACGTATCTTTAACTTTGATTGGATTCGCATATTGGCACTGTATTTCCAGATATTGTTAAATTTCATTATTAAAATTGAGAGCCAGATTTTAAAAAGTACTTTAGCATTTCGTTATTTAATAATTTTATGAGAAGGATGAAGCAATAAATTAAAATTAGATACATATTCGAATGCATGAGTGTGTGAGCATAATGCGTAACCAACCATCCCGAATGAAAATGATCTCGAATAAAATACGCATTCAATAATGCATGTCTAAGATCTCGAATACAAGAATCGGGTACAGTATTCAACATCGGAGAAGTTAAGAATCGGAGATATAGCGTAGTTAGGAGACCGATTCTATTCGCTACTCAGCATTCCAATGTTTTGTTGTATCGGGCTACCACAATCTCGAATACACATTTTGTATTCGAATACACATTTTGTATTCGAATACACATTTTGTATTCGAATACACATTTTGTATTCGAATACACATTTTGTATTCGAATACACATTTTATATTCGAATACACATTTTGTATTCGAATACACATTTTGTATTCGAATACACATTTTGTATTCGAATACACATTTTGTATTCGAATACACATTTTGTATTCGAATACACATTTTGTATTCGAATACACATTTTGTATTCGAATACACATTTTGTATTCGAATACACATTTTGTATTCGAATACACATTTTGTATTCGAATACACATTTTGTATTCGAATACATATTTTGTATTCGAATGCAAGCAGGTACCCGAGAACTTATGAATCATGCGATGATGAGATGTTGCTTGCGTGAGGCGAGAACCGATTCTATTCATATTCTCACTTCAACTCACGGAGTCTGGAAGTATTCGAATACTTCAGTTGAGAATCGGATGTATTCGAGATCTTGGTAGAATCGAATACATCTCACAACTTGTATTCGAATAGCCCAACACTACTTCAGAGTATTTATCAACTATATAAAAAATTACGAAAGTGCTAAATATGAAATAGAACAGTACTTACGGCATTTATAAGCGGAACATATGGCATCACTATCGATAGCATGATGGAACTCGTAAACAGATTTCCCAACTAGGTCTTCAGAGTTGTAACCCAAAATGTCAGTCATGCTAAAAATACAGATTGCATAAATTAAAAATGAAATTTCATATAAATATTGCACAAAAATGGACTAAACCAAACTAATTTAATATTTTCTCTGAAATTGTCAAGTGATGGAAAATTTGTTTCTCTGCAAAGATCTACTTCAGAGGGTAACAGTTCCAATTATCTCCGTTTATTAATGCTTACATTTGATCATCTGCGTGGGTAAATTTCATGTCAAGGCTGTGCTTTGTCAAAAAGGTTTGCTTTGGCAGAGGAGCTTCAATATTGGATGGATGTGGAATCGGTTGACCTATGGCAATCAAACAATGTGGCATTTTCCCTTTCTGATTTATGTCTTTGTCATCGCTACTGCGGTGTATTAAATGGCCTTTGCAATGCAAAACCTAAAAAATTACAATAAATTAGTCATATGTTTCATGCCGTTTATTTATTTTTGTTATCTCCTTCGATTATAATTGTTCGAATTTTTGTGTTGACAAAGTCGACACTAAAAAAACAAAAAATATTAAATCAAAATTTTTCAAAAATTGGTTGAAAAAAAATTTTTAAAAGGGTGGAAATGGCTTAGATATTAAAATTTTCACGAAAACTCGAAATTTTCAAAAATAAATCAAATTCTTCAGAAAAGACAAAATCCTTTAAAATGCCCAATTTTGAAAATAAGGCATAATATTCGTAGAAATATGATTTTTTTTAACTCACATGAAAGTGGAAATTTCTAAAAAAGCTGAAATTTTGAAAAATGTGGAAATTTTCAAGACAAGCGAATTTTGAGAGAAGCTCAAAACACAGACAATTTAAAAATAAGTTGAAATTTTGAAAACAAATCGAAATTCCGAAGAGAGTCCAAATTTTGAAAACACTACTCCTACTACTATTACTTCTTCAAAAATGTCGACATTTTCAAAATTCGTTTAGTTATCAAAATTCCAATTTTTTTTAAGTTAAATTTTAAAATTCCCACTTTTTTGAAGTTCTTAACTTTCTAAGAAAATTTTAAATTTTAATGAAAATTTAATTTTTCAGAATTGCGACTTTTTAAAAAAAATTGGAGAATTTTTCGAAGTTTGTTTTATTTGTCGAAATTTCGACTTTCTCTGAAAAATCTGAAAATTCTAAATGAAAATTTCAGCATTTTTTAAGTTTTACTTTTTTATTAATTTTTTTTAAATGTCGACTTTTTAAAAATGTAGACATTTTAAGAATTCCTTTATTTTTCAAAATTTAAACATTTGTAATTTTCTGAGCATTTTGTTTTGTGGATAAAAACTTCCAACTTTTACTGAAAATTATGTCATTTCAAAATGCGTCACTTTTTAAGTTTTTCTAACTACTTTTCAACTATTTTTCAAAATTTACAAATTTTTTTAATGCTAACTTTCAAAATTTCTTGAAAATATCGACATCTTTTGAAATTTTTGAATTTTTGTTTTCAAAATTTTGACTTTTTTTTAAAATTTCGATATTCCTCAATTTTTCATATTTTATTCTTCGTATCTTTATATTTTTTTCAAAATTTTCGCATTTTTTGAAAATCTCGAATATTTATCAAAATTTCGACCTTTTTAGTAAATCTACCTTTTTCAAAATGACAATTTGTTTTTAAATTAAGCTATTACTTTTCAAAATTTTCCATTTTTTTGAACATTTCGATATTTTAAACTCTTTTTAAAAATTTCGCTACTTGAAATTTTAAAATATTTTAAATTTCTTTTTGTTTTAATTTCAAAATTTCGCCCTTTTTTGAAAATTAGAGTCCAATTTTTCATTTTTTGTTTTAATTTCAAAATTTTCCTTCTTTGAAAATTAGGGTCCGGAAATCTCGACCTTTTTTTGAACATTTCGATTTTTTGTAATATAGACATTTTTTAAAACTTTGTCTCTTCGAAATTTTTGACAATCTTCACTTTTTATGAAAGTTTTAACTTTGTTTGAAAATTTCGTTTTTTTCAAAATTGTTACTTTTTAACAATTCGACATTTTTTCGAAATTCGTCTTATTTTTCAAAACTTCGACCTTTTTCGAACATTTGGAATTTTTTGACAATTTTCATTTTTTTGTTTTAATTTCAAAGTGTTGCCCTTTTTTGAAAATTAGAGTTCAAAAATCTAGCCCTTTTTTTGAACATTTCGATTTTTTGTAATATGGACATTTTTTAAAACTTTGCCTCTTCGAAATTTTTGACAATCTTCACTTTTTATGAAAGTTTTAACTTTGTTTGAAAATTTCGTTTATTTCAAAATTGCTACTTTTTAACAATTCGACATTTTTTCGAAATTCGTCTTATTTTTCAAAACTTCGACCTTTTTCGAACATTTGGAATTTTTTGACAATTTTCATTTTTTTGTTTTAATTTCAAAGTGTTGCCCTTTTTTGAAAATTAGAGTTCAAAAATCTCGCCCTTTTTTTGAACATTTCGATTTTTTGTAATATAGACATTTTTTAAAACTTTGCCTCTTCGAAATTTTTGACAATCTTCACTTTTTATGAAAGTTTTAACTTTGTTTGAAAATTTCGTTTATTTCAAAATTGCTACTTTTTAACAATTCGACATTTTTTCGAAATTCGTCTTATTTTTCAAAACTTCGACCTTTTTCGAACATTTGGAATTTTTTGACAATTTTCATTTTTTTGTTTTAATTTCAAAGTGTTGCCCTTTTTTGAAAATTAGAGTTCAAAAATCTCGCCCTTTTTTTGAACATTTCGATTTTTTGTAATATAGACATTTTTTAAAACTTTGCCTCTTCGAAATTTTTGACAATCTTCACTTTTTATGAAAGTTTTAACTTTGTTTGAAAATTTCGTTTATTTCAAAATTGCTACTTTTTAACAATTCGACATTTTTTCGAAATTCGTCTTATTTTTCAAAACTTCGACCTTTTTCGAACATTTGGAATTTTTTGACAATTTTCATTTTTTTGTTTTAATTTCAAAGTGTTGCCCTTTTTTGAAAATTAGAGTTCAAAAATCTCGCCCTTTTTTTGAACATTTCGATTTTTTTGTAATATAGACATTTTTTAAAACTTCGCCTCTTCGAAATTTTTGACAAACTTCACTTTTTATGAAAATTTTAACTTTGTATGAAAATTTCGTTTATTTCAAAATTGCAACTTTTCAACAAGTTTCGACATTTGTTTCGGAATTCGTCTTGTTTTTCAAAATTTCGACCGTTCTCGAAAATCTGAGTTTTTCTTTTGAAAATTTTCATTTTTCGTTTTAATTTCAAAATTTTCCTTCTTTGAAAATTAGGGTCCAGAAATCTCGATCTTTTTTTGAAAATTTCGATTGTTTTTTGTAATAAAGGAATTATTTTAAACTTCGCCTCTTCGAAATTTTTGACCATCTTCACATTTTATCAAAAATTTCGTTTATTTCAAAATTGTAACTTTTCAACAAGTTTCGACATTTTTTCGAAATTCGTCTTGTTTTTCAAAATTTCGGCCTTTTCGAAAATCTGGAATTTTTTGAAAATTTTCATTTTTTGTTATAATTTCAAAATTTTACTTTTTTTGAAACTTAGAGTCCAAATTTCGACCCTTTTTTTGGAAATTTCAATTTTTTTGTAATATAGACATTTTTTAAAACTTCGACTCTTCGAAATTTTTGACCATCTTAACTTTTTATGAAAAATTCGTTTATTTTAAAATTTCAACTTCTCAACAAGTTTCGACATATTTTTCGAAATTCGTCGTGTTTTTTTAAAATGTCGACCTTTTTGCGAAACTCTGGAATATTTTGAAAATTTTCATTTTTTGTTTTAATTTCAAAATTTTACTTTTTTTGCAACTTTGCGACTTTTTTGAAGATTACGAATTTATTTTTTAATTTCAGAAGCTTTAAATTTAAAAAATCTTATTAATTACTTAATTATTTGTACTTAATTACTTTTAGGAATAAACATTAGATTTAATTGGTGTGATTATGTTTGTAACTGAGAAATAAATGTCACGATTTCTCTTTATTGCGACGAAAAAAAAAAATGTAAAGGAGGAGCATAAATGTGCTAATCTGGGAGGCTCAATGCTGAAAAGTTTGGGAATTTCTGTGTATAACTTCGGTCAAGGAGTCAATTAGGTGCCATTATCGTAGAAATTTTGGAAAAAAGTAGTTTTCATAAAAAAGGCATAATCTGCCCTGCTTCTAAATTTACAATTTTAATTCCTAAAATGTTGAAAAAAATAATTTTTTGTCAAAACGGCCGATATTAGGAGTTGAAAAATGAGTAAGGAAAAAAGTGAAATTTCAAAATTAATCAAAAAATTTGAACTTTAAAAGGTATGTAGTGGAAAGCCAGAATTTAAACTTTAGATTTCAAAAAAACATTGCCATTCAATTGGATAAAAATCGATTTTTTACTAGTTGTATGGTTAAACGCAAACGTATTTTAAGCAAGACAGTTTAAAAAAAAAAAACCTCGAAAATCTTTAGTTTGGCCTCAAGATTTTAATGCTTAAAATTTCGAAAAAAAAAAACAAATTAGAGCGAAAACAGTCGACATTTTTAATAGAAGCTTCAAAATATCGAAATTTCGAATTTGATTTACTTTTGGATTTAAAGTTTACATAAAACCACTTTCAGAAATTTTGAGAAAATCCCAAAATCTTCACTTTAATTTCCAAACGTCAACTTGAATTCACACAATTTCGAAAAAAAAACTAAATTTGAAACTGCAGCTAAGCTCCAAATTTAAAAAAAAAAGTCGACAATTCGAATTGATTTGTAAAATTCAACCTTTTTCTCGACATTTTGACTAGAAACCTAAAATTTCGAAGAAAAAATCAAAGTTTTGGGAAAAAAATGTTCCGCCAAGTCAAAGTTTTAATTCAATCGTTAATCGAGGTCAAAAAAAAAGAGTGCAACTTCAGAATTTCATTTTCAAATTTCGAAAGAAAACTTAATCAACACAATAATTTACTCAAATTGATTGGAAGTTATTATTTTCATATTTTCTTTAATTATTATCCGGGGTAATTTCGCTTCTTCCCTTACAAGACGTTGGGCGGATAATGCCAATGACATTTACCTTGAATGTGGCTGATTTAAGGTTAACAGATCTTCCTTTGCTTGTCAATGTACATTTTAGTCGTACAAAAAACGACTTGGACGTATCTTCTTTCGCCTTAGTTTTGCTGGACAATATTTCTTTGATTTCGTCATGGTCGCAGGGGTGACTGTACTCGAACACATTTTGACCCATTAAGTCAATCTGAAAAGTCAACTCGTAAAAAACAATATTTAGCAATTGGCAAAAGACATTAAATCCACTTGTTGCAGACTCTTACATCACATCAAAATCTTTAAAATTAATTATTTCGCCATCAAGGACAAAAAGCAATTAAACGCTGTTTACTTTCTAGAAAAAAAGTATACACAGACAACTTCTGGTTGTTGAGCAAATTATGCGGATGCATTTTACAGTTAGAAATGTTACCTGCGTGATTCCAAGATAATCGCTGACGTTTTCGGACAAATAGACGAAATCTCCTTGCGGCGATAAAACAAAGATGAATCCCTCTAACGACTTTAGGAAAACCGATTCGTGTTCCTCGATGGTCTTCTCGGAACCAATTAATTCGGGCGCTAAAAAAAACAACTTTAATTTGCACACATTCACGTTTTTACGTTAGCGCAATTGCGGTCTCTCAATGTAATTTAAAAAAAAATGAAGGATAATTAAACGGAACTAGTACATTGAGAAAATTGGAAATTTTGTTGAATTCGAACCGTTGACCAAACCGTGCGTTAAAAAAATTCTTATCAAAATTATATTAATGATTTAATTTGTAAAATGACGAGTTTCGTTTTAAGCCTATTTTTTTCGATCTAGCTAACTCAAAAATGTTTGGCAATAAAAAAACTCTGTGGGAAATATTAAAAAAAAAGTTGAAAATTTGAAAAAAAAAGATCGATATTTAAAATAAAAATGAAAATTGAAAACAAATCAAACAAAATTTATAACTTTCAAAATAGTCGCAATCTTCGAAAAAAACTAATTTTTTTAAATGAATGCGAGACTTGCAATTAATTTAAAATTTCAAACGCAACATTTAAAAAAAGAAGCTAAATTTTAAAAAAAAGGCGAAATTTTGACAACTTCGAACCTTCAAGTAGAAGTCGAAATAATGAAAAAGTGGAAACTTTTATAAAGAATTAAAATGTCCAAAACAGAAACAGCCCAAATTTCAAAAAAAAAAAATTCAAATTTTTAAAATAAACCAGTTTTAAAAAAAGTCTTTGATCGAGAAGAGGAATTTTTAAAAAATATAGAAAACTTTTAAAAATAAGAAATTTTCAAAAAATTTTAAAGCGAAAATCTTCACAAAAGATCAAAATTGAAAAATAGTGGAAATTTTAAAATGTCGAAATGTTCAAAGAGTCTAAATTTATAAAAATACAAAATTTTCAGAAAATGGAAATTTTCAGAACAATGAAATATTAAAAAATTGAAAATTTTCAAAAAAAGAGTCGAATTATTTAAATAAGACCAAGTTTTGAACATAGAACGAATTTTCATAAAAAAACAAACTTTTCAAAAGTCTCAATTTCAAGAAAAACTCTCAAACTCAAATTTTTCAAAAAAAAAATCGAACAATTTCGAAGAAAAAGTTGAAAGTTTGGAAAAACTCGAACTTTTGAAAAAAAAAACAAATAATTTTGAGGAAGACGAAATTTCGAAAAAAAATCAAAATATTAGGGGTCGAAATTTTCAAAAAAAGAATAATTTAAAAAACTCAGATTTTAAGAAAAATTCGAAATTTTGATAAAAACGGGAATCGGCATAAACTGTTGAAATTTTGGAATTTTCAACAAATTTCAAATTTACAAAAAAAGGCAACATTTCTAGACAACGTCGACGTCTTAAATTCAATGTTTTGAGAAAGTCGAAATTTTGATAAAAATAGTGGCAATGAAAATATCGAAAATTGTTTAAAAAGTCGAAAAAAAGTCAAAATTTCTCGAAAAGGTCGAAATTTTGGAGTAAAAATGTTCACATAAAGATCAAAATTTAGAAACAGTGAATACCTGACATTTCGATTTTCAAAACGTCGAATTTTTAAAAAGTCTTTGATCGAGAAGGAAAATTTAAAAAAAAATAAGAAACTTCCAAAAAATAAGAAATTTTCAAAAAATTTTGAAGCGAAAATTTTCACAAAGGGTCAAAATTAAAAAATAGTGGAAATTTTAAAATGTCGAAGTGTTCAAAGAATCTAAATTTATAAAAATCCAAAATTTTCAGAAAGTCGAAATTTTCATAGCAATGAAATTTTCAAAAATTGGAAATTTTCAAAAAAAATGTCGAAATATTTAAATAAGACCAACTTTTGAAAATATAACGAATTTTCATTAAAAAAAACATACTTTTCAAAAGTCTCAATTTCAAGAAAAAGTCTTGTTTAAAAAAACTCGAATTTTTCAAAATAAATCGAACAATTTCGAAGAAAAAGTTGAAAGTTTGGAAAAACTCGAACTTTTGAAAAAAAAGGTCAAATAATTTCGAGGAAGTCGAAATTTCCAAAATAAATTCAAAATATTTAAGGGTCGAAATTTTCAAAAAAAGAATAATTTAAAAAAATCCAATTTTAAGAAAAAAATCGAAATGTTGATAAAAACGGGAATCTGCATACTGTTGAAATTTCGAAATTTTCAAAAAAGTTCAAATTCACAAAAAAAAGCAACATTTCTAGACAGAGTCGACATCTTAAATTCAATGTTTTGAGAAAGTTGAAATTTTGATAAAAAGAGTAGCAATAAAAATATCGAAAATTGCTTAAAAAGTCGAAAAAAAAGTCACAATTTCTCGAAAAGGTCGAAATTTTGGAGTAAAAATTTTCACATACAGATCAAAATTTAGGAACAGTGGATATCTGAAATTTCGATTTTCAAAAAGTCGAAGCTTTCAAAAACCCTAAATTTTCCGAAAATCGTAATTTTCAAAAAGTGAAAAAATTCAAAATTTTCGAAGCACATTCTTCAGAAGGAAGTCGAAATAATATTCTGAAGAAGTCAGCATTTTCAGAAAAAGTCAAAATAATAAATAAGTCCCACTTTTGAAAAAACGAACAAAACATTTTCCTAAAATAACGAACTTTTCAAAGGTAACAAAAAGCCAAAATTTTGAGAGAAACTGGAAATTTCGAAAAGCCCTAAATTTAGAAAAAAATTCAAGCAATGGAAATTGAAAATTTGGACCAGATATTTTGATTTATTTAGAAAATGTTGGTCTTAACTTCAAAATGTCAACTTTTTGTCGCAGTTCAGAACTGGAGTGTTCCTTGACATTTCCAATTAGTCGTTAATAAACTTTAATAGTTATGGAGTGTTCCTTTTCAACTTTGCTTTTTTTCTAATATTTCCACTTAAAGTCAATTATTTTTTTTTATTATTTTCATAATTTAAGTTTTGGGAATGTGTTAGATTACTTACCTATGGTGACCATGTCCCTGGATTTCAAATATGAGATTGCCAATCTCATAACAGATGCTTTGTCCAGCTGGCTCACTTGCTCTGATGGAAGCGGTAAGACACTAGCGAGATCTGTAAATATTTCAGTTTCCCTCGACCTTCGAGTTCTTGCTGCATCACGAGATTTTTCCTTCCTTTTTTCATTGTTCCTGAAACGAGGAAAATAACATATGAAAAAATATAATAAATAAAATAAATAGAAACATAACAATGTTTACCAATTCTGTTTTTTTTGTGGTCCTTGGTTATCTTCAAAAATTGAAATATAAAACTTGTCCCCTGAAAATTAAACCAGTGGCAACTGCCTTCTATCATCTTCAGTCATATTTCTCTGAAGATGATAGCTTGGCTATCGAACACATTAGAGCAACCTCTGTTGTGTTTTTAATCTTTCTTGGTTTCAAGGGACAAGATATGTATTTCAAATTTCGAAGATAACCAAGGACCACCAAAAAGAAAGTTCTTCAAAATTTTCAAATTATTCCAAAAGTTTTGTTTTTTAAAAAATTTCGAATTTATTTTTGATCTTTTCATATTTTGGAATTTTCCTTAAACATTTTGACTTTTTTCCAATTATCCTCTCTCCAAGTGTCCTCTTTTTTTTAAACTTTGGCTATTTTTTAATGGTTCAAGAAATTCTTAAAAATTACGAAGCTCTTTCAAAATTCCTGACTTTTTTAAAGGTTTCCAATTGTTTTTTGAACATTTAAAATTTGTATGAACATGTTTACATTTCGTCTTCACTTTTTGAATTTTTTTTAAAGTTACGTCTTTTTTACAAAATTTTGACTTTTTTTCACAATTTCTGCTCTTAATTTCGACGATCTGAGTTTATTAAACATTCTTCAAATTTTTCAGTTTTGTTTAATTTCGAATATTTTATTGTGAATTTCTTATGGAAATTTTGATTTTTGATAATTTTCTCTGTTTTCATTTTCAACTTTTTTAAGAATTATGAATTTGTTTCAAAATCTCCACTTTTTAAAATGTTGACTTAAGATGCCGAGATTTTTTAAATCGTCTTTTCCAATATTTTGACTTTTTTATTATTCTGAGAGTTTAGTTTTTAAAAAATTCGAATTTATTTGAAAGTTACCCTATTTTTTATATTTTTTTTACAGTTTTGACTTTTTTTTCAACATTTCATGTTTATTTGTTACTATTTTTCGATATTTTAACTTTTTAAAAATTACGATTTTCTTCTTCAGAATTTCTACTTTTAGTAGGGTTTACAATTTTATTTTGAAAATTAGAACCTTTTATGAAAATTTTTGTATTTATTAAAATGTTCGCTTTAAAATTTCTAATTTGCTCCTCAAATTTTTATACTTTAAAAAATTACGTTTTTCCTTTCAAAAGTTTTACCTTTTTTAGAATTTTTTGAAAATGTGAAGTGTTTATAAAAATTTCGATATTTTTCAAAATTTCGACTTTCAAAATTATTATCAGTCTTTTCTATGAACATTTCACCACTTTTGAAAATTCTTCGTCTTTATTTTTCAAGTTTAATTTTTTTAAAAATTTGTTTAAAATTTTTGAATTATCTTAAAATCTCGTCTTCTAAAAAGATTTCAATTTTTTTAATCTATGAATTTTTTTGAGAATTTCGGATTTTTTTTTAATATCAGGTTTTATAAATATTTTCATGTTTTGTTTAGACTTTTTACTTTTCTACATTTTTCAAAATGTTGACTAAAAGTTCAAAATGTTGACTATAAGTTTAACATTTTTTCAAATTTAGGCCTTTTTCCAAAGTTTTGACTTTTTTGTAAATTTCGGCTCCCAATCCCGACAACTTTTAAAAAATCGTTCAAAACGTTCAAATTTTTCTGCAAGTTTTGTTTTTAAATAATTCCAATTTTTTTTTAAATTGCGCAATTTTTAAATTTTTTATACATTTTAACTTTTTTCAAATCGTCCTCTTTTTCTTTGAAATTTTTGACTATTTTCCAATATTTCGACTTTTTTAGAAATTACGATTTTCAAAATTTCTGCTTTTACTTGAAGGTTTTGTTTTTTCAAATTTGAGATTTTTACGATGACATTTTTTAATTTTGCAAACCGTAAAATTTCAAGCTTTTTTTTCAAATTTACGACCTTTTAGTATCTCTATAAAAATGTGTAAAAAATAAAAATTGGGAGGTGGCAGAAATGAAAATATATAAAAAAGTGAAATGGGGGGGCAAAAGGAAAATATATAAAAAGAAAAACGGGAAGGGGCAAAAATGGGAGGGGCCAAAATGAAAATATATAAAGAAAAATGGGGAGGGGGGCAAAATGAAACTATGAAGAAGAAAAATGGGTGGCATCATGCAAATACATAAAAAAGAAAAATTGGGGGAAAGTAAAATGGGGGCACAATGAAAATATATAGAGAAAAATGGAAAAGGGCAAAAATGGGAGGGGGCAAAATGAAAATATATAAAGAAAAATGGGGGTGGGGCAAAATTAAACTATGAAGAAAAAAAATGGGTGGAATCAAAAAATGGAAGTAAAAAAGAAAAATTGGGGGGGGGGAGTAAAAATGGGGACACAATGAAAATATATAAAGAGAAAAATGGGGAGGGGGCAAAATGAAACTATGAAGAGGAAAAATGGGTGGCATCATGCAAAAACATAAAAAAGAAAAATTGGGGGGGGGGGATAATAATGGGGGCCCAATGAAATTATATAAAGAGAAAAATGGAAAGGGGCAAAAATGGGAGGGGGCAAAATGAAAATATATAAAGAAAAATTAGGGGGGTAAAAATGGGGGGGGCAAAATGAAACTATGAAGAAGAAAAATTGGTGGAATGAAAAAATGGGGGGCATCATGCATATATATGAAAAAAGAAAACTGGGAGAGGAGTAAAAATGGGAGCACAATGAAAATATATAGAGAAAAATGGAAAGGAGCAAAAATGGGAGAGGCAAAATGAAAATTTTTAAAGAAAAATTAGCGGGGGTAAAAAAGGGAGAGGGAGGGGCAAAAAAACTATGAAGAACAACTGGTGGGTTGAAAAAATGGGGAGCATCATGCAAATCCATATAAAGAAAAATTGGGGGGGGGGGGTAAAAATGGGAGCACAATGAAAATATATAAAGAGAAAAATGGAAAGGGTCAAAAATGGGAGAGGGCAAAATAAAAATATATAAAAAAGAAAAATTGGGGGGTAAAAGTGGGGAGGTGGGGGCAAAATGAAACGATGAAGAAGAAAAATTGGTGGAATAAAAAATGGGCACAATGAAAATACATTAAAAAAAATGGGGGGATGAAAAAATTGGAGGGGGTCAAAATAAAAATATAAAGAAAAATTAAGGGGGTGAAAAATGGGGAGCACCATGTAAATACATAAAAAAAGAAAAAGTGGGAGGATAAAAAAGAGCCGACACCATGAAAATATATAAAAAAGAAAATTTGGGGGCAAAATGAAAATATAAAAAAAAAAAAATTTGGGTGGCAAAATGAATATATATATATATAAAAAAGAAAATTTGGGGGCAAAATGAAAATTAAAAAAAGAAAACCTGGGGAGTATAATGGGGGGGGCGAGTGGATGTTAGTAGCCCCCCTCAATTATTTGTACTTCTCCTCAACTAAGAGAAACCGCTGAAAGTTTGAAAAAAGATTTTTTTTTTTAAATACTTTAAAATTTGTTACATCATAGTTTTAAGTTTTCACTTGTGTCGGCGGTCCCCATAACTGCCCATTTTTTTTTCGAAATTTCTACTTTTTTCAAGGTTTTCAATTTCATTTTGAAAAATTTGAAATTTTTGTGAAAATTTCCACATTTTCCAAAATTTCGACTTTCTTACAAATATTCAGCTGTTTTCAAAATTTTAACTTTTTATGAAAATTTGGGAATTTTTCAAACGTTAACTTTAAAATGTTCATTTTTATTCTTGACATTTTTGTCTTTAAAATTTCCAAACGCTTTAGGTCTTATCGAAATTATGAATTTTTTTGAAAATTTCGACTTTTCAAAATTTCAGCTTTTTTCAAAATTACGAATTTTTAAAAGTTTCCAACTTTTTTGGAAAATCTCCGCTTTTGAAAATTTTAGTTTTTTATGAAAATATCTTCATTTTTCAAAATGTCAAGTTTAAAGTTACAAGTTTTTTTTCAAATTTACGTCTTTATCAAAAATTTGAATTTTTTAAAAAATTTCGGCTTCTTTATAAATTACGAATTTTACAGTTTCCAACTTTTTTTTTGAAAATCTTCGCTTTTGACAATTTTAACTTTTTATAAACATTTCTTCATTTTCCAAAATGTTAACTTCAAGTTTTTTCAAATTTTCTTAATCAAAAATTGAATGTTTTTGAAAATTTCGGCTTTTTTATAAATTACGAATTTTTCAGTTTCTAACTTTTTTTGAAAATCGTCGCTTTTGGCAATTTTAACTTTTTATGAACATTTCTCCATTTAAAAACTGAAATACAGAACTTGTCCCCTGAAACCAAGACATTAAAAAACACAACAAAGGTTGTTCTAACGCGTTTCGACAGCCAAGCTGTCATCTTCAGAGAGATACAGTCGAAAACGCGTCAGAGTAACCTTTGTTGTGTTTTTTAATCTATCTTGGTTGCAGGGGGCAAGTTCTGTATTTCAGTTTTTGAAGCTAACTTAGGACCAGTCCGTTCCACCAAAGAAAAAAAGATTTTTTCATTTTCCAAAATTTTAACTTTAAAGCTTCAATAAATGCTCATCCTTATTCTTGACATTTTTGCCTTCAATAATTTCCAAACGCTTTCAGAATGCATCTATTTTTCTAAATTTTGATTTTTTAAAGATTTAAAATATTTTTAAATTTCCGAATCATCTTATGAACTTCGTTTTTTGAAATAATTCAGATTTTTTTAAATCTACGCAATCTTTGAAAATTTGGAATTTTCTTTCAAAATAATTTTTTAGAAGGTAATTTCTTGAAATTTGTAACCTTTTATGAAAGTTTTGACAGAATTTTTTGAACATTTCGCCTTATTTCTCAAATTTTCGAATTAAAAGTTTGGGATATTTTTAAAATGTTTACATTTTTTATGTCCAAAATATTTTTTTTCTTTAGCAATAATCCACATTCCCTTATCAAAAAATATCCATTATTGTAAAAAAAAGAAAAAAAATATACAGCGACGCTAGAAACAGCTTTTTTTTTAAAGACAAATTAGCGAAAAATCATCGTTCGCGACTCGAAGATCAATCAAATTAAAGAGAATTAAATTGTCTAGAAGAATTTATGATGGAATCACTAGGAAAAAATTTCTGAAATACGTAGACCTTTTTAAAGACATAAACAAAAATTGGGAAACATTTTCGGCACGTGGTTTTTCGTGATTGGTGGCAATAAAAATTTTGATTTCAAAATTCGGGAACTAAAAACTTTAAAACTCAAGATGTGAGAACTAAAACCTTGGAGCCTTAACCGGATTTTTTTAAATTTTTCTCTATGATCATTTTCGAATTACAGCTTGTTCAAAATAACCTAAAAATTATTATTTCCATTTCAAGGTAAACAAAAACTTGGAAAATCTTCGGCTCATTGTTTTCTTACGATTAATCAAAAACTGCTGACGTTAAAAAATTATGACTCGGTATCTGAAAACCAAAAGCTGAGGGCTTTAATTTCTTCTTTTTTTTCATTTTTAACCTGTTATGAAAATTTGGGAATTTTTCAAACATTAACTTTAAAATTTTCGTCTTTATTCTTGAACATTTGAAAACCAAAAATTGAGGGCTTTTATTTTTATTCTTTTTTTATTTTTCTCTATAATCATTTTCTTCGAAAATTGAAATGCAAACAGTGTCCCTCTGAAACCAAGAAAGATTAAAAAACAAAACAAAGGTTGCTCTAACGCGTTTCGACAGCGAAACTATCATCTTTAGAGAGATACTGAAGCAGGGGACAAGATTTTTATTTCAATTTTTAAAGATAACTAAGGGTCAGTCCGTTCCACCAAAAAAAAAACATTTTCTTCGAGTTACAGCGTTTCGCAACTCACCCAAAAATTAAGTTGTTTAAATGCCTTAATTTCCGGTGTAATTAAAAACACCTGACACATTTCTCAAAAAAGTCCAATTGTAATGTAATCAATATGTAGATAGAATGGTGAGTAAAACGAAAAATAATTTATGTTGTTTTAACGGTGGTTTTGATAAAATTACATTAACATTTATGGGTTTATCTGCCCTCTGGGTACAAAAAACAATTATATCTTGGACTACATTAACCGAAAATTCTTAGAATAGCATTATAAAAGCATAAATATGGAAGACATTAACTTAGACCGATTAAGTTATCATTACAAACACTCATTACTGTCGAAGTTGATGTGAAAGTAAAAAATTTTTAAAGGCATCCACTCATTCCAGCATATTTGTTTACCAGTAATTAAAACGATTATATAAGTTTGCCAAAGTGTGCGTAATGCTAATCATTTTTAGAACGAAGATAATTTGCAGAAGATGACAATTACACATAAGAATAAAATATTATCATAATTATTTCATTAACCATTGTTTTTAGACCATTGTTATCTGAACAAACAATGCCGTTGTATTTTTAAAAGAGGTTGTAAATATGCAAACATTCGACTTGCGAAATAAAAATATCACTTAACACTTATCGTCTGAAAAAATCAAACAGAAACTCATTTAATTTCTTTGAAACTAATCCAGGGATTTATACGTGGCAAGGTGCATTAAAATCATTGAAAATTTAACTCATTAAAACGTAAGAAAAAAAGAAACGGACGTGGGGACTGCCGCTAGGAATGAAAACTTAAAACTAGGAATTAACAATGTAGGCCTATGGTTATTGGTTATGTTAAAAGCGAGTTAAAATTTCAAATTGTGAACAGACGCCGCCATTGCTGATCGCTTGGTCGCGGGTTCGAACCCCGCTGCCGATCACGCAGTTTTTTAATTCCATTACTCATCGCTACTGTTAACATTAGAGCACATTGGATAACGATAATTAGCGTGACGAAAACCATTATTTTTTCCCATCAAAGACAGCTCAACGCGTCTCAAGTATTTACTTCAAAATGAGTAAAATCATTGACTAACCAAACATATTCATATTAACTCGACCTCTTCAAATATTAAGCGAGAGTGAAGAAGAATGAACATTTTTCTTGGTTGGCAAAATCAAGAGTTAATGTCACACAAGAGATGTTCTGAAACTTACAAAATTGTCGAAATTACTTCATATTATTCGAGGACTTTAAATGAGATTCCCAGAAGATTAGCACAACTTCCAAAATATTTATTGTTGATACAATTTCCGAAATATGCCCAGTAAGATGAAAATAACAAATTTTGTTTCCATTTTTCTCGACTTTTAATATCGTAAAACGATAATATTACTAGAAACAAGAAACAATACATAAAATGTATAACTACATGAAAGATAACATTAAAAATAGAAATCAATAAAACAATCGTCGCTGTAACAACAGAATATTTAATAAGTTAACGATAATTTTGCTACCATGCATCACTAATATCAATTCTGCGAATTATTAGAATCACAATTTGTGGATAAGACTTTTGATAGTGTTAGATCGTCAAAATCGAAGCCCCTAAAATAAAAAATTAACTTTAAATTTATAAACAAAATTAGATTTACAAGCGACAATAAAATAAAAGTGCTTACATGTTTTAAGCAAATTATGTAAAAATTTTTATTCGAGGTGTTCTAACACAACCCTTTTGAACTGTCACTTTTAGAATAAAAGCCACAACTAGACGATAACAAAAATTTCAGCAGTTTTGTGGCGAGAAGCACATGATTAATCTCGTGGTTGGACAATTTCCAAGACGTTCGTTCATTTCTCGATACTTGCCTCCCGTTAAAGGTAACTATTTCGTAATATTTCAAAATCAACCATTTATATGTAATTTACCGTTTCCTATCCTAACAGCATCAATCTTTATTTTATTACTCTTATTATTATTATTTTTGGTGGAACTGTTCCTTGGTTATCTTCAAAAACTGAAATACAAATCTTGTCCCCTGAAACCAAGAAAGATTAGAAAACACAACAAAGGTTGCTCTAACGCGTTTCGATAGCAAAGCTATCATAGCACAGTATCTCTCTGAAGATGATAGCTTAGCTATCGAAACGCGTTAGAGCAACCTTTGTTCTGTTTTTTAATCTTTTTTGTTTCAGGGGACAAAATTCGTATTTCAATTTTCGAAAGATTCTCTTTCATATGACGCCAACACCTGAGGAAAACTACGAAACATCAAAAATTTTTAACTCTCAAATCGTTTTAACTTTAAATTTCGAAAAAAGGTTAAATTTTAGAAACACAAATTTCAAAAGAAAAAAGAGCCAACGTATCAGTTTTGAAGTACCAATATTTTACAAAATGAATCAGAAAAAAATATTCGAATCCTTTAAAGCGAAATCAGAGTTTTAAAAAAATAGATAAAACAAGAATGTTCTTAAAATTTTCGACTTTTTAAAGAAATGTTACAGTTTCGAGGCAAATTTTGGCCTTTAACCTTGAAATTTTCGTTTTCTAGAAGCTTCTCAACAAAAATCGTAATTTTATTAAAATTTCAAGTTTATCTAATTTATCAAAATTTCGCGTTAACGTAGAATTTTATTTGTTATTTGTTATTTTGAGTCTCTCGCGAAATGTGAACTTTCTTCTTAAAATATGGTTTTAAGACTTAATTTTTTATCTAAATAATTCTACATCTACTTAAAAAATCTCTAAACACTGACTGTCAGGCAACGCTGAGACTAAACCGGTTCGTGCGGATCATGAAATTTCACACAGGTGTTTCCCATAATACGTAGGTGAGGATTAACAGAGGATTTTTCAAAATTTTTCAAAAGGTGGTCAAAGTAGGCATTAAAAACACTAAAAATGTATGCAATGAATAATACACGCAATTTTATGTAAAGTTGCCTATATGCGTTGACAGCTGATGTCGTTGATGAATGTTTGTCCATAACTAATTTATCTAAATTTTTGCAAGTGATCCAAGTGCTTTTTTTTAATATAAACTTCCAAACATCTAAGTTTCAAAACTCGAAAGTTTGGCTTTAATTTGGCACTTCTGACGTTTAACTTGAAATATTGAGGAATATTTTTTTGACATTTTGAAGTTTTTTCCCAAAATATTTCGATAACGTTTCCAAAGTCTGACTTTGAATTCAAAATTTCGAGAAACAGTTTCGTACAAAATCTTAAATTGAAGCCAAAAGTATGCTTTGGGCTCTTTTTTTTCAAAATCCCTACTGAAATTTTAAACTCAAAAATTTTTCAAAATGTTGACTTCTTCCGAAGGTTTTCAGATTAAAAAACTTTAAAATATTCCTTCCATAAAATCGAAATTTAGTTAAGTCGAGAATTTGTTTTAAACAATTTATTCAAAATTTTAAAAATTTGAAATTTTAAAAGTTAAGATTCTTCAAAATAATATTAATAATTGAAATACAAATCTTGTCCCCTGAGACCACGAAAGATTAAAAAACACAACAAAGGTTGATCCAACGCGTTTTGTTAGCCAAGCTATCATCGTCAAAGAGATACTGAAGATAACCAAGAACCAGTCCGCTCCAAAAAATATATATTAATAATGATAATAATAAAAATAAGATTTTTAAAAATAGGCGAATTTTTCAAAAAATCGAAGTTGCCAAAATTCGAAGTTTCGAGAAAAAGTTCAACATTTTCAAAAACTTAAAAAAACTAAAAGTTTTAACAAAAATGTCGAAATTTCGAAAAAAGATTAAGGTCCGAAAATAGCCATAACCAGAAAAATTCCTCGAAATTTGATGATAAAAAGTCTAAATTTTCAAAAAAAAAGTGAAAATTCCGAAAAAGTTTGAAACCTCCAAAATTCGAAATTTTGAAACAAAAAATTCAATATTTCAAAAAAGTGACCATTTTCAGAAATAAATTGAATTTCTTAATCTTTCAAATAAAACTCCAGTTTACAAACGTAAGTCGAAACTTCAGGGAAAAAGTCGCAATTTTTGGAAAGGTTCAAAATTTCCAAAAAAAAAAAAATTAAAGTAAAAATATTGAGAAATAGTCAAAAGTTTGAACAAAGGTAAAAATATTTTTAAAAAGGTGGATTTTTCAAAAAAAAAAAACAATATTTCTAGATAATGACATTTATAATAAAAATCAAAATTTAAAAAAAACTCGAACAATCAAAATATTGTGTGGAAATTTTACACAAATTTGAAAATAAATCAAACTCTTAAAGATAGGCGAAATTGTGAAAGGGTATAAATTTATAAAAATTAAAATTTAGAAAAAATGAAAATTAAAAAAATAGAAAATGGGGAATTGAGAATGTTCAAAATATCTCCAAAAAAAATTAAATTCCGAAAATAATCAAAACGTTAAGAAAAATTCGAAATTTAATGATAAAAAGTCAAAATATTCAAAAAAAAGCAAAAATTCTGAAAAATTCGAAAATTTGGAGTCGAAATTTTGGGAAAAAAATCCAATTTTTCAAAACAGTGAAAATTTTCAGAAATAAGTCGAATTTATCAGTATTTCAAATAAAACTCCAGTTTACCTTCTGAAATTGGAAACTTAGAGAAAAAAGTCGAAATTTTTGGAAAAAGTCGAAATTTCTAGGGACAATCGAAATTTTCAAAAAAAAAAGTAAAAATTTGGAGAAATAGTAAATAATTTGAACAAAGGTGGAAATGTTTCTGAAAAAGTGGATATTTTGTAAAACGACAAAGGTTTTCAAAAAAACAAATATTTCAAGATAATCAGATTTATAATTAAAACCAAAATTAAAAATAAACTCAAAAATAATCAAAATTTTGTGTGGAAATTTTCCAAAAAGTAGAAAATAAATCAAACTCTTACAGAAAAGCGAAACCGTGAAAAGGGTTGAATTTTCAAGAATTACAATTTAGAAATAATGAACATTTTTTAAAAAATGGAAAATTGGATTTCAGAATTTTCAAAATATGTCGAAAAAATTCAGAATTCAAAATTTAATGATAAAAAGTCGATTTTTTTTTAAAGATGACAATCCTTAAAAGTTCGAAAACTTCAAAGGTCGAAATTTTGAAAAAAAAAACCAATTCTTTAAAGCAGTGAAAATTTTTAGAAATAAATCGAACTGCTCAATCTTTTAAATAAAACAAAGGTGAAAACATTTTTGAAAAAAAAAAGAGGATATTTTGGAAAACGACAAAGGTTTTCAAAAAACAATATTTCAAGATCAGATTTATAACAAAAGTCAAAATTTTGAAAAAAAAATGTTGACATTTTTAAAAAAAGAAATTTTTAATAAAGAAAGTTAATGAAAAAAAATGTCGACACTTTTAAAAATGTCCGCAATGTTCAGAGCCAGTTAAAATTTCCAAAAAAAAAGGAAAGATTTTCAAAAATAGGTCACAATTTTAAAAAAATTGTAAACATATTGGAAATGTCAACGTTTTCAAAAAATTCGAAAATTCGGAAAAATTATCGAAATTTTTAAAAACAATTCGAAATTTTTTGAAAATGCGAAATTTTGAAAAATTGTCTATGAAGTTAAAAAATAGTTCAAATTTAAAATAAAAAGTCAAGAAAAAAAAATCGATATATTTCAGGACAAATTTTAGGAATTTTTGAAAATTCTAAATGTATTCAAGAAAAGCCAAAAATAAGAGAAAAGTCTAAATTTTCAAAAAGCTGAAATTTTTAATACTTTGAATTTTCAAAAAAGTCGAACATTTTTGAAATTTTTGAATGCACATTTACAGAAAATGTTAAAATTATGAAGAAATACTGAAAATATAATCGAAATTTTAAGAAGAAAAATGTCGACATTTGAAAATAATTCCAAATTTGGCCAGAAATTGCAAATTTTCCAGAAAATTTTACGCAATATTGAAAAAAATTTAGTCACAATTTCAGAGAAATTCGAAAATTTCCCAAAAATGTTGCTATAATAATGAAATTTTGATCAAAACGAAATTTTCAAAAAAAAATTGATATTTTGCAATAATAATGAAATTTTCATGGAAGAGATTTTCAAAAAAATTTGATATTTTAAGAAATGATCGAAATTTTCAAAAAAAGTTGATATTTTAAGAAATGATCGAAATTTTCAAAAAAAGTTGAAATGTTAGTGCCAAAATTTATAAAAAAAGTTGGAATTTTGAAAAAAGTCAAAAATGTTGAAACAGGTAGAAGTTTTCAAAAAAAGTCGAAATTTTGGAAAAAAAAATTTCGACATTTTTAAAAAAGTCCAAATTTGATCATATTATATTGTAAAAAAGTCTAAATTTCAAAAAAAGTCACAATTTCAAAAAAGTCAAAATGTTTCCAAAAAAAAATCGAAATTTTGCAAAAATGATTTTTGAATAAACACGAAGTTTTCAAAAAAATTTCGAAAAATAGGGAAAATGTTCAGAAAATTAGGACCCATTCACCTAAATTTTTGAATGGAAACTGTCATGAAATATTAAAATTTTTGAAAATGTCAAAATTCGAAATATTACAAAAAAGTTCAAAACATCAACAAAAAATTTAAATTTTTCAAATAAAAAAATTAAGAGTTGGCAAAAATTATTAAATTTTCAAAACAAAAGTAATTAAAAAAAAATCACCCTTTTTCAAAAATATTTGAAATTTTGGAAAACAGTTGTTGAAATATTAAGTCGAAATTTTAGGGTCGAAATTTGCAAAAAAATTGGAATTTTAAAAATACGTAGAAATTCTCAAAAATTATTAAATTTAAAAAAAAACGAAATTTAAAAAATCACCCTTTTTTCAAAAATATTTGAAATTTTGAAAAATAGTTGTTGAAAGTTTCAGTCGAAATGTTAGCGTTGAAATTTGCAAAAAAATTGGAATTCTGAAAATACGTAGAAATTTTTTTTGTGGAAAAAAAACGAAGTTGTTATAACAATTGAAAATTTAGAAATGGGCAACTTTTTCGGAAAATTAAGATTTATTCACCCAAACTTTTTTATGGAAACTTTCCTGAAAAATTAAAATTTTAGAAAAAAGTTAAAATTTAAATATTTTCAGAAAAATTCGAAATATTAGAAAATATCCAAAAAATTCAAAATTTCGAAGAAAATCTAAGAGTGCAAAAATGATTAAATGTTTAAAAAAACGAAATTTTAAAAATCGCCCTTTTTTCAAAAATATTTGGAACTTCGAAAAATAGTTGTTGAAAGTTTCAGTTGAAATGTTAGCGTTGAAATTTGCAAAAAAATTGGAATTCTGAAAATACGTAGAAATTTTTCTTGTGGAAAAAAAAAACGAAGTTGTTATAACAATTGAAAATTTAAAAATGGGCAACTTTTTCGGAAAATTAAGATTTATTCACCCAAATTTTTTTATGGAAACTTTCCTGAAAAATTAAAATTTTTGAAAAAAGTTAAATTTAAATATTTTCAGAAAAATTCGAAATATTACAAAATATCCAAAAAATTCAAAATTTCGAAGAAAATCTAAGAGTGCAAAAATTATTAAATGTTTAAAAAAACGAAATTTAAAAAACCAACCTTTTTAACAAATATTTGAAATTTTGAAAATACGCAGAAATTCTCAAAAAGATCAAATTTTTTAAAAAACTGAAAAATCTTCAAGTTTCAAAGCAAGTCGAAATTTTAGAGAATTTGAAAAAATCTGAAAATACCCAAACCTATTCGAAATTTAGTTTTAAAAAAGTGAAAATTTGAAAACAGTCTAAAGTTTCCAAAAATAGTCAAAATTTTTAAAAAATGTCCGAATTGAAAGGAACTGAAATATTTACAGAAAGCCGAAATTTTTAAGGGTGTAATACTGAAGTAATGCCAAAATTATCAGAAGTCAATTTTTTTTAAAAAAACCGACATTTTTAAAACAAATAAAAATTTTCGGAAAAGTAGAAGTTTAAAAGTTTTCAAAAAAGTAAATGTTTTACAAAAAGTTTAAATATTTCAAATCTTACAAAGTTCAATTTTGACAAGAAGTCAAAATGTTGACAAAAGTATAAATTTTTAAATAAAATCGAAATTTAATCTAACCCAACCTAAATTTAATCTAACCTAACCTAAATTTAATCTAACCTAACCTTTCAAAAGATTAGATCTTGTTAAAACTGTTTATAGTCAAGTTTTACAACAAAATTGAATTTTTCGAAAAGCAAAATTTTAAAAATGGTTGAAATTATCAGAAAGGTCAAAATTTTCATGAAAGTCGAAATTTTGAGAGAAGTTAAAACTTTAAAAAACCTCGAAATTTTGGATAAGTTGAAAATTTGAAATATGATCGCAATTTTGAGAAAAATTCAACCATTTAAATAACTCAACATTTTCAAAAAAATTCGCAATGTTAAAGAATCAGAAACCAGAAACCAAAACTTCGTTCGGTCTCTACTAAAAACAACCACGATCTAGTGCTTCGGCTCCCAATTCTGAATCTCTAATAAATATTCCAATCCAAGTTTCACTAGGATTGGAGGGAAATGATAATTGTCCTTTTGGAAGACGATAAAACCTTCCTACCATCCAAAAATCTAAACCACTTACATAAAATCCTCAATGTCGCAAGGATTAACAAACTGACAGGTGTTATAACAGCCGTTCGCGTAAAAGCTATAACATTCGCCATAGTCCCAGTCCGGGTTATTTTGGCACGGCAAAGCTAGTTGAGCCAAAACACTGTCTGGCTTGACCCGTGGGTCTTTCACTTGAACATTTGGAGTACCCCCAACTGAATGCCGCAACACCGGAGACTGGTTCACCCCGGTATTTGGAACAAATACACTGCGACCATCGTAGTGTATACTACGATGGTCCTCAACAGAAGCAAATTGAGTCATCGAATTCGGACCACCTGGGCCACTATTTGGTGGTACTTCGGGAAGAGCCACAAAACTTGGCGTGATGGCTCCACTCGGTTTTAGACTCGGCAATCGATTTGCAAGGAATGGAAAATTTGACGTAACCAACTGAGTAGTTGATTGCTCAACCAGGCAAGTTCTAAAATCTTCGCTTGGTAAGCCACAATACTTTCCCTTGTCATCATGGAGGTTATAAAAGCTGTTTTCACCACAAGGTGGAATACACTGTAAATTGGGATTTAGCTCGTTCGTGCCACTGTCACAATACAACGGCATTCCCCCCTTATCGTTGTTGACGTTATCAGAAAAACTATTCTCGCCGCAAGGTATACACTCCATGCACGATCCAGCATCCGTGGAATAATTAGGTTGGTTATTCTCCAAAAGGGAGCACTCCATATTTTGAAAACACGCACGGGGACCCGGTCAAAGGTGACGAATATTCTAAATCCGCAATAACACCGACAAAGACTAACCAATTGGAACTTATTTGCTCTTGAGAAAATCTAAATCTTATCTAATCTTTCTCGAGTGAGAAGAATTTGCTTTTAAGACACTTGATTTCATTTTCGTGTCGATATAGATGTAGGAAACTATATTCACATGTCACTGATAAGCTATGGATAACTATCGTTGCCCCACCGTTCAATTAATTTGGGAAAAATGTCTACTGGGCAAAATGATGTTATCGGAAGGTACGGTAGCGTTCTTTATCTACTTTATATTATTTAATAATTATCTAAAAGCAACAATGTATTAGGAAAGTTATTGGCACTTGAAATTGTTATCAGTTACATCATTGTGGTTTATTCTTACTATTAGCGATTTCCATTATTTTAATAATTCACCTACACAGTAGACGAATTAAAAACGTGATAAAAGCAAATAATAGATAACATTCATTAAAACTAGAACGCCTGGCGTGATCACAACATGGAGACAATTATATTAAAAATTCTATGAAAGGTTGAGCTGCTTTTTTTTATTATTGGTGGAACAGACTGATCCTTGGTTATCTTCAAAAATTGAAATACAAATCTTGCCCACAGAAACCGAGAAAGGAGCGCGTTAAAGCAGCCTTTGTTGTGTTTTTAATCTTTCTTGGTTTCAGGGGACAAGATTTGTTTTTCAATTTTTGAAGATAACCAAGGACCGATCCGTTCCACCAAAAAAAATAACTGGTTTATACTTGGTTTCCTCCTGTAATTTTTTACGCGTAAATCCATTATAAACTTGTGGCTGATTAAATAAAACTGATCATAGATATCTATGAAAAAGAATGCGGTATCTCTGACGATTACAGGTGCATAGTAATAAGCAGAATTTACATGATGCATTGGCAACACCATAACTACGTAACGCGCTTTCGCATCCTAATCCAGTTCATGAAACGCCAGGACTTTTCCGAGAAAACTATTATTGTAATAAGGACGGGATTCCGCGATACGTGATATTAGCAGCGTAGACAAGTCTCAGAGACCTAATTAATTCTGATTTTTCTAATTAATAATTACACATAATAACAAACTGACATATATTTATTGAATGCGGCGTTTTGTTAAGAATACTGATTCTCGGAATTAAAAACAGATAGCGCTGGAATCTCGGGCTATTTAATTAAACATGGCCAGAGGCTGGCACGACGATTAGCTCCCAATAAAAATTTCCACATTAAATAAGGACGATAAAGCTATCAGACATTACAAAGTATGCAGTACTCTTGTAAACTGTATGAATGGCCTCTGATATGAACTGTACGAGGGGTTGAACATTTTAACGCTACCATTTATTTTCCCCCTGAAAAAGGTATATTCACTAAAGCACTGAACTAAACACTGTGGTTTGTGATTAAGTTCAAAGAAGGTTTCACCCCTTTACCACATCGGCAATTAAATAAATAATTACGCGATACGTATTTCGCCAGCAGAACTGGCATTTTCAAGCGTAGTACTAATCTAAAAAGATTTGCAAAAGATGCATCGACGTCATCTGCATTGAGATTCAAATCGATACTGTATCGTCGTAACTTTACAAAGAAACTTCGAGAAAAAGTCGAAGATTTGAAAAATTATAATTTCAATAAAAGTGAAAATTAAAAATTATGAAAAAGGTCGAAATTTTCGAAGTTGCCATTTTTAACCAAATAAAACGTTTCAGAATAGAAAACATATCAACATTTTGAGAAGAACACATTTTGAAATAAAAATCGAAATTTCGAAAATAAATCAAAGTTTTCAAAAAAAGACGACATTCTAAATATAAGTCGAAATTTTGAAAGATTAAGAATTATTAAAAAGTCAAAAATTTTTACAAAAGTATAATTTATTAAAAGTCAAATATTGAAAAAAGTAAAAACTAAAAAAAGAATTATTAAAATGTTCGAAAAACGGTCGAGACTTATAAAAAAGTGGAAATTGCGAGACAAGGTCGAAATTTCTTAATTACGAAATTGTTTTAATTAAAACAAAAATTTCAGGCAAAATTCTGTCGAAAAGTAAAAATTTCTAGGAAATTCTGAACAAAAGTCGAAATTCCATTCCTGCTGATTGGCAATTTCTTCGCCAGTTGCTTCTTATAAACGTCTAAATTTTCAGTTACCTTTTTTTTTTGTTAAGGAATGGCAATCGAAATTATTAAAAAGTCAATATTCCGAAAAAGGTAAAAAAATTTCAAGAATTCGATCTTCTTAAAAAGACAAAATTTTTCAAAGTACACAACTTTAATAAAGTCGACATTTTTCGAAATAAAGCAGAGTTTTTGAAAAAAATATGATTTCAAGAAAAGTAAAAAACTGAGGGAAAAAGACTGAAAGTTGATATTTTGAAATTCGCAAAAAACGACAATTTTGAGAAAAATCGATATTTATCACAATTTTTCAAAAAATTTTAAAAAAAATGAGTAGAAGTTTTCAAAAAGAGTAAAGTAAAATCTAAAAAAAACAAATTAAATTTTTGTAAAACGGTCGACATTTTTAAAAAACTGGAAATTGCGAGAGAAGATCGAAATTTTCAAGGTAGATTTCGCAATAAAATTAAAAATTTCATAACATACGAATCTATCGAATAAAAATTTCGAAGAAACTACAAAATTCTGAATAAAAGTAGAAAAAGGTTAAAATTTTGAAAGATTCGAAATTCTAAAAGGTCAGAATTTTTGACAAAAAGTAAGCAACTTTCATCAAGTCAAAATTTTTCAAAAAAAAAATCGAAATTTTCGAAAAAGTCAGTTTTCAAAAAAAGTAAAAACTGAGGTAAAAAGGTTAAAATTTTCAAAGTTAATGTTTTGAAACGAAGTTTGAAATTTTCAGAATACTACCTTGATCAAAAAGTTCCCGGAATAACCACCGTGTAGCGCTCCCATCGTTTCGATTTGAGTTTTTTTTTGTTAAGTTGGTACATCTGTTGTCGAAATTTCCTCCAAATCTCAGCGTCATAGCTTGACATTTGCAAAAGTTACGTAGCCAAGAGTGCATCTATCTCTGTGTGTGTGTTGGCGATTTTTTACAATTTTAGAAATGGATTTAAAGTATTATTTGGGCGTTTGCGTGAAGCAATTCGCCGAAAGAGACCAGAATTGTGGGCAGAAAACTCATGGATTTTGCACAATGATAACGCAGCGTCGCACAACGATATCATTATACGTAATTTTTTGACGAAAAATGCAACAAATACCATCCAACAGCCACCGAATTCACCTGATTTGGCTCCCTGTGAGTTCTTTCTGTTCAATCGAATTAAAAAACCATTGCGGGGAACGCGTTTCAGCAGCCGAGAGGAAGTAATGGAAAAATCGCAGGAAGCACTGATGGGCATACCGAAAACCGAATATAAAAAATGTTTCGAGGATTGGATCAAGCGCTGGCATAAGTGTGTTGCAGTCGATGGGGATTACTTTGAAGGGGACAATATAGATTTAGATGAATAAACTTGTATTTTTAATTTTCTGAATAAATTCCGGGAACTTTTTGTTCAAGGTAGTATTCGAAATTCGCAAAAAAACGACAATTTCGAAGAAAAAGTCGAAGTTCCGAAGAAAAGTCGACATTTTTTAAAAAAGTCAAAATTTTAAAAAAAGGGATAGAAGTTTTCGAAAAAAGTAAATATTTTCAATAAAGTAAAAACTGAGAGAACAAATTAAATTTAAAAAAAAAACGGTCCGAATTTTTAAAAAAGTGGAAATTGCGAGAAAATTCCAAGGTCTACATTTTGCAATAAAATGAAAAATTTCTTAATAGGCGAATCTATCGAAAAGTAAAAATTTCTAGGAAAATACGAAATTCTGAACACAGTCCAAAATTTAATAAAATCGTGGAAAACGTCAAAATTTTGAAAGATTCAAACTTCTAAAGGTGAACATTTTTGCCTAAAAGTCAACATTTTTGCCAAAAAGTAAACATTTTTAAGAAAGTCGAAATTTTCCCAAAAAAAAGTAGAATTTTACCAAAAAGTTTTCAAGAAAAGTAAAAACTTGGGGAAAAGAGGTCGAAATTTTCAAAATTGTAATTTTGAAACAAAAATAAAAATTGCCAGAGTACTCGAAATCCGCAAAAAAGTAGACAATTCCGAGAAAAAGACGAAGTTTTGAAGAAAAGTCGCCATTTTTTCAAAAAGTTCAAATTTTAAAAAAGTAAAAAGAAATATGGATAGAAAAAAAGTAAAAATTTCAGTAAAGTAAAAGCTGAGAGAACAAATTAAATTTTTGAAAAACGGTTGAAATTTAAAAAAAAAGTGGATATTGCGAGAAAACTCCAAGGTCGAGATTTTGCAACTAAATCAAAAATTTCTTAATAGGCGAATCTATCGAAAAGAAAAATGTTTAGAAAAATACGAAATTCTGAACAAAAGTCGAATTTTTAATGAAATTAAAATCCTGGAAAGCGTCAAAATTTTGAAAGATTCAAACTTCTAAAAGTCAACATTTTTGCCTAAAAGTCAATATTTTTGCCAAGAAGTAAACATCTTTAATAAAGTCGAAATTTTCCAAATAAAAATTGTCAGAGTACTCGAAAAGTAAAAATTTTTAGGAAAATACCAAATTCTGAACAAGTCGAAATTTGAATAAAATTAAAATCCTGGAAAGGGTCAAAATTTTGAAAGATTTAAACTTCTAAAAGTCAACATTTTTGCCAAAGAGTAAACAACTTTAATAAAGTCCAAATTTCCCTAAAAAAAAGTAGAATTTTACAAAAAAGTTTTCAAGAAAAGTAAAAGAGGGAAAGTGGTCAAAATTTTCAAAGTTGATATTTTGAAACGAAAATAAAAATTCTCAGAATACTCGAAATTCGGGAATTTCAAGAAAAAGACTAAATTTCGAAAAAAAAGTCGACAAAAAGTCTAAATTTTAAAAAAAATAAAAAGAAATTTGGGTAGAAGTTTTTGAAAAAAGTAAAAATTTTCAATAAAGTAAAAACTGAGCGAACAAATTAAATTTTTGAAAAACAGTCGAAATTTTTAAAAATGTGGAAATTGGGAGAAAATTCCAAGGTTGAGATTTTGCAGTGAAATCAAAAATTTCTTAATAGGCGAATCTATCGAAAAGTTAACATTTCTAAGAAAATGGAAAATTCTGAACAAAAGCCAAAATTAAAAATAAATTAAAATCCTGGAAAACGTCAAAATTTTGAAAGATTCAAACTTCCAAAAGTCAACATTTTTGCCAAAAAGTAAACAACTTTAATAGAGTCGAAATTTTCCAAAAAAAAAGTAGAATTTTAATAAAAAGTTTTCAAGAAAAGTAAAAAAGAGGGAAGGAGGTCGAAATTTTCAAAATTGATATTTTGAAACGAAAATAAAAATTGTGAGAAAACTCGACATCCGCAAAAAAAATACAAATTTTGAGAAAAAGACGAAGTTTCGAAGACAAGTCGACATTTTTTAAAAAAGTTAAAATTTTGAAAAGTAAAAACAAATTTGGGTAGAAGTTTTCGAAAAGAGTCAAAATTTTCGGTAAAGTAAAAACTGAGAGAACAAATTAAATTTTTGAAAAACGGTCGAAATTTTAAAACACGGTCGAAATTTCAAAAAAAAATGGAAATTGCGAGAAAATTCCAAGTTCGAGATTTTGCTATGAAATCAAAAATTTCTTAATAGGCGAATCTATCGAAAAGTAAACATTTCTAAGAAAATAGGGAAATTCTGAACAAAAGCTAAAATTAAAAACCTGGAAAACGTCAAAATTTTGAAAGATTCAAACTTCTAAAAGTTAACATTTTTGCCAAAAAGTAAACAACTTTAATAGAGTCGAAATTTTCTAAAAAAAAGTTGAATTTTACTAAACAGTTTTCAAGAAAAGTAAAAAAGAAGAAAAAAGTTCGAAATTTTCAAAATTGATATTTTGAAACGAAAAAAAAAATTGTCAGAATACTCGACATCCGCAAAAAAAACACAAATTTCGAGAAAAAGACGAAGTTTCGAAGACAAGTCGACATTTTTTAAAAAAGTAAAAATTTTAAAAAAAGTAGAAACAAATTTGGGTAAAAGTTTTCGAAAAAAGTCAAAATTTTCAGTAAAGTAAAAACTGAGAGAACAAATTAAATTTTTGAAAAACGGTCGAAATTTTAAAAAAACGATCGAAATTTAAAAAAGTGGAAATCGCGAGAAAATTACAAGTTTGAGAGTTTGCAATGAAATTAAAAGTTTTTTAATAGGCGAATCTATCGAAAAGTAAACATTTCTAAGAAAACAGGAAATTCTGAACAAAGGTCGAAATTTAAAAAAAATTAAAATCCTGGAAACATCAAAATGTTGACAGATTCAAACTTAAAGTCAACATTTTTGCCAAAAAGTAAACCTCTTTAATAAAGTCGAAATTTTCCAAAAAAAAAAGTAGAATTTTACCAACAAATTTTCAAGAAAAATAAAACTGGGGGAAATAGATCGAAATTTTTAAAATTAATATTTTGAAATGAAAATAAAAATTGTCAGAGTACTTGAAATCAGCAAAAAAAAAACGACAATTTTGAGAAAAATATGAAGTTTCGAAGAAAAGTCGACATTTTTTAAGAAAGTTTAAATTTTAAAAAAAGTAAAAAGAAATTTGGGTTGAAGTTTTGGAACAAAGTAAAACTTTTTAGTAAAGTAAAAACTGAGAGAACAAATTAATTTTTAAGAAACGGTCCAAATTTTTAAAAAAACGATCGAAATTTTTAAAAAAGTGGAAATTGCGAGAAAAATCCAAGGTCGAGATTTTGCAATAAAATCAAAAATTTCTTAATAGGCGAATCTATCGAAAAGTAAAAATTTCCAGGAAAATACGAAATTCTGAACAAAAGTCGAAATCTTCAAAAACTAAAATCCTGGAAAAGGTCAAAATTTTGAATGATTCAAACTTCTAAAAGTCAACATTTTTGCCAAAAAGTAAACAACTTTAATAAAGTCGAAATTTTCCCAAAAAAAAGTAGAATTTTACCAAATAGTTTTCAACAAAAGTAAAAAAAAAAGGAAAGAGGTCAAAATTTTCAAAGTTGATATTTTGAAACGAAAATAAAAATTTTCAGTATACTCGAAATTCGCAAAAAAGACAATTTCGAGAAAAAGACTAAATTTCGAAAAAAGTAATAAGAAATTTGAGTAGAAGTTTTCAAAAAAAAAGCAAAAATGTTTAGTAAAGTAGAAACTTTTAAAAGTACATTAAAAAAAATTAAAATATACAAAAAATTTCAAAAAGTAAAAATTTTCAAAAAAACTGAAAATTTCGAAATTTTCAAAAATGGTCAAAATTTTCACAAAAATCAAAATTTACAAGTTAGAGTTTTAAAAAAAGTGTATTCTCAAAAAATATTCAATTTAGAATGTAACCAACACATATGAAGGAAGGTTGGACATCATCCTCGACCTGCTGCTCGCTCGACGACAGCCATAAAAATTCCTCAAGAGTGTTTATTATTTTAAGAATTACGCTTGTTTTGAATAGGGAATAAGAAGTTAGTCTGTTTTCGGCACATATATTGAAACCCTCGAATGTATTAATCCTGTTTCGGTTAATTAAATAATAGTTCTTGTCTAAAATCGTGACTATTGATACCCTTGCTCGTAATTATCCTAACAACTGCAGCGGTGGGATTGGTCCTCGTGCTGTTTACCGCGAATATACACTGAAATTATTGTGAAAAGTTCATCTTTGACTGAACAAAGCAAATATTAGTTTAGTACAGTGCTATTGACGCTTGAATATAGGATATTGATTAGTTTAACGAGTGTCTAGTGAATATTGGAAACACAAAATGACCACAAGACGACACGCATTGTCGGATGACTCCGATGAAAAAATGCGAAGTGATCCGCCAGCGAGACGATGTCGGCGTTACGCAAATGAGAGGAGTTATACACCACCCCGGAATTCGTCCCCTCCGACGGCGAGATATGAACCTCACACAAGTGTTTCGATAAGCCCAGCTGTTTTTTCGGGGTCGACTGAAACCCGAGTCGAGCATCTGGAGAAATTAGTAGAGACCCTAATGCACAAATTGTCATCCAAAACACCTGAAAGTCCACGCCCGGCGTCAAGCTTAGGCACCTATTTTAAACCGGAATGTCTACCAGAATTTACTCCAGGTAATCCCGCTTTGAGTAGTACTAAATGAGTTCACAAAATAGAACAATTAGCAGTGCTTTAAAATTGGGATGATTGCATGAAAGTATTTGTAATGCAAAATAGAGTAGCAGGAGTAGCACGAAAGTGGTACGACAATTTAACATCGTACGATTATACATGGAACGAATGGAAACGTCTTTTGATTGATACTTTTCCTGAGCATCAGGATTACGCGTCTACTTTACGAAAAATGTTGAGTTACAGTAAAAACTTTAACGAATCATGAGAACAATACTTCTTTAAAAAGATGGATTTAATCCACGGCTGCCGAATTACTGGACGAGATGGAGTTTCGTGCGTTATTCACGCAATAAACAACCCGAATCTTCAGACTGGTGCAAGGGCAGGCAGATATAAAACACCTGAAGCACTATATGCTGAATATTTGTCGTCTCTGCAAATCTACACCGGTCACCTGAGCAAAGAAAGGATGCCATCGAAAGTGGCTCAGACTACTTCAAATGAGTTTACTAGACCTTAAGCCAAACGCATGCCTGATAAAGGGGTAATGGGAAAATGTTTCAATTGCAAGAAAAGTGGGTATAATTGGAACAGCTGCTCCAAACAACTGATGCGATGTGACCGATGCAAACGAATTGGTCACATAGCTAAGAACTGTCGTGCGAATAAACAAGTAGCCCATTTAGCACACGTATACAAGCCAAACCACAACGAAAACTATTTCTTCGACTGCCAAATTAACGGCCAAGCAACAAGGGCGTTTGTAGATGCAGGATGTGCTCCAGTGACGATAAGAGAAGATGCTACGAGGGCAAAGGGTCTCATATGGAAGCCGTGTAAGATCACAATAAACGGATATGTAGGCGGATCAATAGATGCGTTAGCAGAGACAATATTTGAATTAAGGGTAGACGACGCCACCCAGATGGTGAAGGCTTTGATAGTACCTACGAGTGTTACGAGTGTTCAGAAGATACCGGTGATGATAGGACAAGAATTTTTGAATAAAAATGGAACTTTATTCGTAGTAAAAGGCGATGAAGTCCGAGTACTTGATCAAAGAAAAGTGAATCTAAATATGGACAATATCCCTAAAAGAAAGGTTACTCTTTGGGCAAAAGAGACAACAGTAATAGCTCCAGGTACCATAGCATTCGTTGCGGTCAAGTCAAATGGAACTTGCTGTAGCGAATGTTATGTAGAGGGTCGGTTCAGAGGCGAACCTGGCCAGGAAAGCTACACAGAAGAGTGCGTCACTGACAGTAATGGATTCGTCAGCATTGCTAATGTGTCCAGGAGTGCCTTGGTTATCAACGAGAATCAAGTGATCACGAGAGCCGAGCCATGCGTGGCAAACTACCGAAACGAGGTGAGTGTCAACTTTGTTGAAACTAATGTTTAAAAAATGTTAACTCTATCTGATATAGAAAGGTTGTGCAATCCTTCTCTTTTTTTAAATGAGCGTCAAAAATTGCTAGCTCTGCTGAATAACTATGTCGACTGTTTTGCTACTAATACCTCAGTATTAGAGAAAACTAATGTTACCGAAATGACAATACATTTAACAGACGATAAACCTATGGTTTATCGGCCTTATGGATTGGCACGCGCAGAGAGAGAGGTTAAAAGAAGTATAGTTGATGACTTATTAAGAAATGATGTAATTAGAGAATCTTCATCAAATTACGCGAGTCTCATCTTGTTAGTTCGTAAAGACAGGTGAACAACGTTTAGTCGTCGACTATAGGGCCTTAAACGCAAAAACAATTAAAGATAAGTACCCGTTACCTTGCGTAGAGGATTTTCTTGACAGGTTGGAAGGTGCGAAATACGTAACGAGTTTGGATCTAGCAAGTGGTTACCATCAAATAGCCATGTCAGCAGAATGAATCCACAAAACTGCCTTTGTGACACCTGATAGGCATTACGAATATCTGCGCATGCCTTTTGGATTAGCAAATGCTCCTGCTATATTTCAGCGAACAATTAATAAGGTTCTAGGAAACGCCAGATTCGACATCGCTTTTCCCTACATAGATGACATTCTATTACCATCAAAGAATTTCGAAACTGGATTGATTAATTTGGAGAAAATACTTCAGTTGCACCGAACAGCTAAACTTACACTTAAACTTTCGAAATGTCGGTTCTTTTTGAACAAATTAGAATATTTAGGTCACGAGATTAGCGATAAAGGTATACAACCTGGAAAAGCAAAGATAAAGGCTGTAGAAGAATTTCCGGTTCCAAAGGATGTACATAAGGTCCGTCAATTTATGGGATTAGCTAGTTATTTTCGCAAGTATGTAAAAGACTTTGCAATAATAGCGAGGCCCTTGACAATGTTAACAAAAAAGAATGAAAAATTCAAATGGGGAGAGGAACAACAAAAGGCTTTCGAGGTTCTAAAGAAGAAACTAATTTCAAGACCAGTGTTGGCAATATATAATCATAGCTATGAGACCGAAGTGCATACAGATGCATCGAAATTGGGAATTGCCGGTATCTTATTACAGAAGCAACAAGCAGGACACCTTAAACCGGTGGTATATTTCAGACGACAAACTACTAAAGAAGAGGAAAAGTATCACTCATATGAGTTGGAAACTCTGGCAGTTGTGGAGTCTCTAAAACGATTTAAGTTGTACTTGATGGGCATTCCATTCAAGCTTATTACTAATTGCAATGCCATTTGTACCACGTTGAATAAGCGTGATTTATTACCAAGAATTGGACGCTGGTGGTTGGCCATCCAAGACTACGATTTCACAGTGGAATATCGTCCAGGAACTAAAATGAGTCATGCCGATGCTCTTAGCAGAAACCCGGCAGTGGAGAATAGTCAGTCCTACCGAAGTGGAGGCCCTAATGTTGAATTTAAACCAAGATGACTGGCTTTTGAGCGCACAATTGAGAGACGAAAAATGTCGACAAATTGTAGATGTACTACGAAGTGAACAAAAGGAACTGACCAAAGAAGAACAACAACAAAGGAAAGATTACCGACTAAAGAATGGTCGTTTATATAGAATTACAGAAAAGGGTGATAGATGGGTAGTACCCAAAAGAGCGAGACATCAAATTGTGTTCTATTATCATGATTTGGTTGGACATTTTTCAGTAGACAAAACACTAGAATCAGTGCAGTAATTGTTCTGGTTTCCATCGATGCGCAAATATATCAGGAAATATATAGATTGTTGTTTGAGCTGTCAATTCAACAAACAAGCAGGCGCCAGGCAACAAGGTTAACTACACCCCATTGATAAGATTCCTGAACCGATGAACACATTGCACATAGATCCATCTAGGACCATTTGTGCAATCAACTAGAAAGAACAGCTATTTATGTGTAGTAGTGGATGCTTTCACGAAATATGTGTTTATGAAAGCCGTCAAGAACACTTCAACGACACACGTGCTAAAATTTTTGAAAGAAATTTTTGAAAATTTTGGCGTTCCTCGGAGAATAATAAGTGACAGAGGAAGTTGTTTTACCAGTAAACAGTTTACAGACTTCGGAAGACAACACAATATTAAACTGATTTTAAACGCATCAGCTACTCCGAGAGTGTACGGTCAAGTAGAACGGTTTAATAGAACCATTCTAGCAGCTTTGAACTCATCAATAAACCAAGAAGATAAATGGGATGAACCGATAAATTAAGTTAGATGGGGCTTGAACAATACGATAAATGCGTCAACTGGAAAAACGCCATACGAAATGCCGTTTGGCTTTATTCCGAGAGGACCAGGAGGATGTCTGGTTACAAATGAACTAGACCTAGTGACTTTGCGAGACAAGCAAAACATAAGAGAATATGTTCAACACAAAATTGTAGAGCAGCAAGAGAAGTCGAAAAGAGACTTTGATGCAAAGCGCTGCCAGGCCATTAAATATGAAGTTGGTCAACAAGTCCTTATTAAAAAAAGAAAGCCTGGTAACGACGGTAGAAGCAGAAAACTTCTTCCGAAATATGATGAAACATGTGGTGACAAAGGTGTTGCCTGCGGATCGATATGTTGTAAAGGATTTACCAGGAACGAGTCGATCGGCCAAGCCATACACTGGAATTATCGCAGCGGATAATTTAAAACCTTATAAGGAGTGTATGAGTGAGGAGGAAGACTCTTCAAGTTCAGCGTGTGATTAGTTTCGCGAAGGGACGGGTGTTTGTGCATGTAGTATGAGAATTGAAACATCTGAGAAAGTATGAATTATCGAGTATTTTCTAGAAAAGTAAATGAGTGTGAATGTAGAGCAAAAGCGTCTGCGCCCCTCCTCACAACTGATTAGCACGTGGACAACTGATTAGCACGTGGAACTAGAGAATTGACATGTAGCATTTGCATACGAGGAAGAGCGAGTCCTGGGCAAGTGTTCGTGATCAATTAAAAGGTGACGTTTCGCAGGTAAGGTAGATGAACCCTTGGAAACGTTCATAGCAGTAGAGTAACCTAACATGCGGGTAACTCTAAGAGTAACATTTGCTTACGAGGAAAAGCGAGTCCTGGGCAAATGTTCATGGGTGACGTTTCGCAGGTGGGGTAGATGAACCCTTGGAAACGTTCAGAGTAACCTAAGATGCAGGTAACTATAAGAGTGCCCGCAAAAATGATAAGAGTATGGTACCATAAAAATGAAACGATGCAGAGATGACCCAAAGAAGTCTGAGACTGCACGACATGCCACATGTGGATAATACTAACAAAAGGTTGTGACTGAAGTTGATTGCGATGAAGGATGATTTGAAGGGCGTTGAAGGGTGATGAATGCAAACTAATACAACTAATTAAGCAAAGTGCTGATGTTTGAGAAGAAAACATCGCCTTTTTTATGTTCACAGGTTAGGTTCACAGAAAAAAAGGCATCATCCCCAGGGACGTGGATGAAGGGTAGCGTGGTCGAACTGTAACCAACACATATGAAGGAAGGTTAACATCACCCTTGACCTGCTGCTCGCTCGACGACGGCCATAAAAACTCCTCAAGAGTGCTTACTATTTTAAGAATTAGGGGTACGCTTGTTTTGAATAGGAAATAAGAAGTTAGTCTGTTTTCAGCACTGAATGTATTGAAACCCTCGAATGTATTAATCCTGTTTCGGTTAATTAAATAATAGTTCTTGTCTAAAATCGTGACTATTGATAGCCTTGCTCGTAATTATCCTAACATTAGAAAATGTCAGAATTTCATTTTTTTAAAGATACACATTGCCCTCCCCCCTTTACGCTTCCGTAGATAATTTTCAAGTTAAAGTGGTACAGGTTACTTTGATTTCAAGGCTATTCATTTTTACAGTACTAAACACATTTCAGTGAGTAAGCGAGTAAAGAAGGCTATTTTTCAATAATTTATGCGTTATAAAACACGGTTAAACAACCGAAGATGACCTTAAATTTTATGCCAGTAACAGTTATCTGCCAATGGTTTGTTTAAATACAAACTATCGTCGTGGTTTCTTATCAAATTAAAACTGTCCAACGTAATAATAATAACCAAAGTAAATGAAACTGACTGCATGTATGCATACATAAAATTGTGATTAATTTTCATTGACGTTCATTTAATCTAACGAACGCAAGGTCATTTCTTGAGTGTCTAGCATTTCAATTGCCGCAGTCTCCTCCAACCACAGACTTAACTAATATCCGGAACTGCGGATGTGGTAAACGATCCCACATCACAGGAGTTGCATAAATTAGAGTCCTTGGCAACTTCTGTTTATGCGATACCCATTAAGGTCGTTAGTATGCAGCTTCAATAGTCCTGTATATGTATATACGCAGGCATATCGTTGGCGTTACCGGCGCATCCTGGATGCAACCTGAACCACATATAACGAATTTTTTAACGAGCGCAACTTCCACCGATAAAAATACTCCTTATCTCTGTATAAACAAAAATTGCGCCGCAAATTAATTATTCATTTTTAATTGTCATGAAAACGACGTATTCCGGGAATGTTAAAAAGACGAATGTGCGCGCCCAAGGGTCATCGTAATCAATTCTTGGAAAGACATATAAAAAAACGTATTATCGAATGGCCCAAATTTAATGCGAATTCATTGTCTTATAGCCGGATGATGCATCCTTCATTACCATTTTTTATCAGAGAATTTTCGGCAGAAAATAATTCTGGAAATTACCAGCCAAATTTATTGAATGAAAATCGTATACCATACCATATGGTTATATTTTAAGAGAAAAGCGCTCGCTCAAATGTCAAATTAATCGATTAATGCAGGCCTCTAGAGGCGCCAAGCACTGCTTCGAAAATGTGTCGTCAAAACCAATTGGCATTTTATAACGTTTTAACTTAAAACGTTGCAAAAAAAACTTTTAAGCCGCAACAAAGTTGCATTGGGAGTCAACGATGAGTCACACCATATAATTTTCCAACGCAAAAATAAAATTATTTTTCGAATAATCTTTAAATCCACTTGCATTATTTTTACGCTCGATTTAACAAGAACATCTGACATAATAAATAATGGACTTTGTAACTGCAAATTAATAAGATTTCAAAGATAATTATACAGCAAATTGCAAAGGATAACAATGAAATGCTTTAGAAGTTTATCTGTTTGAGGCCATTTTAATAATTATTTTTATATAAAATGAATCCAACAACAGTGAGAGGGAAGCATTCATTTTATGTGGCTTTTTAGTCATTTCTTCTTCTAAGAGTTGTAACTAAAATAGTTCGTAAACTAACAACTTTTTATTTATAAATATACGGTGACAATAATGAAGCTATATTTTATGCAAATAGCAATTAGAAAAAAAAATGATATAACTATCTATTGTGTACATAATCTATCGAGAGGTTTCTGACCTTCCCGTTTAAATTTGATAAAAAAAAGTTGCTTCAAAAGTGTGTACTTTGTTTGATAACAGCGATGATACATGAGGGAATAATACATCTTTCCAAAAACGTTTGGACAGTTTACGAATAAATTGGATAAAAAACGTAAAATTTAGCACCTTCGCAACCGACATTAGTTGAAAGCTGAAAAACTTAGTCCTTTTTTACTAACTTCTGAAGATCTGAAGTCTGAAGTCTGAAGATCTATAATCCAATTTAGGAAATGTTGAAATGAAATAAATAAATTTTAAATTTTTATTCTAACACTAACTAATATTTCATCCGACTACACTCACTATTACCAGAGCCCACTATTTTATCTAATATGTTAAATGAATATGTTTTTTTCTTAATTTCGACGTTTTTTCAAAAATCTAATTTATTTGGAAATTGTCGTTTGTCTAAATTTTGTATTTTTTTTTAATTTCAAAAATCATTTTGAAAACGTTTTGTGTCTATTTTCTTTGAATCCTGGACATTTCAAAAATTTCGTTTTTTTTTAACCTTTTACGAAAATGTAGTTTTTTAAACGGTTGAATATTTCCCAAAATTTTATTTTTATATCAATATTTCGACTTTTCGTTAATATTTCAACTTTCTAAAATTTCGACTTTTTTTTGAAAATTTCGACTCTTCTGGTAATTTCAATTTTTTTTCAAAATATTGACTTTTCGAATACTTCGGGGTTCTTTGAACACTTACCAACGAAAATTTTTGATTTTGTCGAGTTTTTTTTTGAAAGGTCGTATTTTTCAAATTTCCATGTTATTTCAAGGTTTATACCTTTTTTCGCAACTTTTTTTTTCTCAATTTCGACTTTTTTCAAAATTTTTATTTATTTCAAAATTTTAACCGCTTTCAACATTATTCTTCTTTTAAGTTTTGACTTCCTTTTTTGAAAATTATGATTTTTTTTGAAAACTGAAAATTTCGATTCTGTTTCAAAATTTAGTTTTTTTATTGTGATTTTTTGTGAAAATGTAGTTTTTTAAATGGTTGAATTTGTTTTGAAATTTCCTTTTTTTATAAAATTTCGAGTTTATTCAAAATATCGAGTTTTCTATCAAAATGTTAACTTTCTAAAATTTCGACTTTTTTTTTAAATTTCAACTTTATGGCAATTTCGATTTTTTCAAAATATTGACTTTTGACTTTAATATTTCGGCTTTTTTAAGTGTCGTCATTTTGAAACATTCAAAATTTTACCGTTTAGCCAAATTTTAAATTTTTTTGAAAGTCTCGAACTTTTCAAAATGTTTACTTCAAAATTTCAATTTTTTACCCAAAATTATTACGATTTGAAAAATTTCGACCTTTTTTTACTAAACAATTTTTATTTTCTGCAAACTACAAACTACAAAAGTTTTTCCAAACTTTCAGCGGTTTCTCTCAGTTGAGGAGAAGTACAAATAATTGAGGGCGGCGAATAACATTCATTCGCTTTTTTCGCAAAGTTCGAGTTTTTTTAAATTTTCACTTTAGAAAATTCGACTTCTCAAAATTTTGACTTTTCTATCAAAATTCTGAGGGTTCATGTAGTCAAAAATTACGTCCAGTTTTCGAAGCGCCGGCGCCCAAGACCATCGCTAAAATTCCTATTGTAAGGTGGGCAGCACGGTTGGAATAATTTGCAGTAAATGTTGAACAAAACATCGCTGTTTACAACTCGTATATTCAACTCTATCCTTGTTCTCATTTGTACTAAGCCATAACTATGCTTTAAAAAATTGTGGTTTCCATTTAGCTAAGCATTTATTGTGGGCTATTAACATTTTCACACATATTCAACCAGTTTTATGTGCATGATAACTCCGCGGAACTAAAGGTTTGGCTTGTGGTCAACGTTGCTTTCGAATGTGAAATTGGGAAGCAAGCGAAAATTATATTCAATTAGTGGTAAATCCAATCACAACCGAACCAACTGATCATTTTAATTTCAAATTAGATCTATCTGGTTCAAGGTTGGATGTATTAGCCGGCAAATATTTGCTTTGTTTCTAACTTCTATTTTGTTTTCTTGCACATTGGAAGGATGTGGATACTCGTACAAAGTTTTAATTATAACACCAGACAACAGTCTCCTGCTTTGTGTGATTTAAAATATCAACGTCATTTTCTTATCGTAAAATTTTTCTGTAGCCGTCAGAACAGTATATAAATAGTCGTAATTGTTTGCTTCTAAACAAGTTTAAATTGTATTGACGCTCGCTATGCGATATAAACCAAATTAAGGATAATTTGTTCAATAAATTGGGAAGATGTAACAATAGCCTATCATGCAATTACTAGCTTATGTCCTTAATTGCTCCTACGTAACCATAATTTAATGATAGATTTGTCTTTATTAAAAAAACAGCAACCATTTCAAAAAATCGTCACCTAGATTATTTACAGATTTAATATAAAATCTACAATAGGAATGCCTGACGTTTATCGACGTTGGATACCAACAGATGTTAAAAACATTGATGTTGAAGTTTGTGAAATATCACATAATTGATGTTAAGAACAAAATCAACTTTGAATATTGGCTGGAAAGAGCGTATTTTTAACTCAAGATTTAGAAGGTTTTTTAAATTGAAGACCTAGCATCAGTTGCTTTCGTGGATTGTAAAAATGTCGCAATGTATCGGTTTGGCAAAAATAGTCGAAATTTCCAGAGACAGAATCAAATGAGATAAAACATCAAAATTTAGGGAAAAAAGGATAAGTTGCGATTTTTAGAAGGTCGAAAACATTGAAATTTTCAGGCAGAGCGTCAAAAATTACAAAAGGTGAAATTGTCGAGAAATGAGTCGAAATGTTAATAAAAAAAATTATAATTTAGAAAAATATCGAAATTTCCGGCTTGCAGTAATTTTTTTTTAAAATACCCAATTTTTAGAAAAGGCGAAATATTGAAAAAAAAATCGGACTTTAAAAATAGGAGAAATAAAATTCTAAAAAAAAAACTTCCATACTTTTTTGTTAAAATGTTGACCTAATTTTAAGAAAACAAGGCATATAAAAAATAAAAATTTAAGGAGGGGATTTTTTAAAATAAGTTGCAATTTTCGGAACGTTGAATTTTGAGAAAATGGTCGGAAAGGGGAATTTTGGGAAAAATGAAAAAATTTGGGAGAAATGAAGAAATTTTGGGAGAAATGAAGACATTTTGGGAAAATGACGAAATTTTGAAGAACAAGGGCGAAATTAAAAAAATCAGTAAATTAAAAAAAATAACATTTCTAGAAAAAGGTAAGCACTTCGTGAAAAAAGTTGTAATTAGAAAAAGTAGACACTTCAAAGTAAATAAAGTTTTGCCAAAAATATCGAATTTTCAAGAAATTTCACAATAGATTAAAATTTAAAAACGGTGAAAAATTCTGAAAAGTCGAAATTTTCTTAAAATCAAAATTTTCTAAAAGTTAACGTTTTAAAAGGTCGGAATTTTAAAAACTCAAAATTTTTAAAAAAAGTCGAAATCAAAACACCAAAAATTTTTAAAAGACAAAATTTAAGGAAGAAACTTGAAATGTCCCAAAAAATAAAAACAACTGAGAAGAAAATAAGTCTAATTTTCTATTTAAAAAAAAACTGCAAACTTGCTATAGTCGATTTTTTTTTAATTCGAAGTTTTTAAAGAATCTAATTCATCAAAAAGGTGGGATTTTTTTAAAAGTAAAAATTTTCAAAAAAAATTGAAACTTTTAAAACAATTCGAATTTTTCAGGAAAAAATCAAAATCATTTTTAGATAGTCAACATTTCGAGAGAAAAAATGAAATATTTGAACAGATTCAATTTTTGGATAAAAGTCAACGTTTTAACAAAAAATCGGATTTTCCAAAAATTACAAATTTTAAAAAAAAACTACCACTTTCCAAAAAAAATCTGACAATTTTTAATTTCGAAGTTTTATAAAAGTGGCAATTTTCTATCAAAAAAGTGGAAATTCTCTATCAAAATAACTAAAAACTTTCTACAAAGTCGATTTTTTTTAATTTCGAAGTTTTCAAACAAAGTCGAATTCTTCAAATAAGTCGAATATTTTTTTAAAGTGGAAGATTTTAAAAAAATTGTTTTTTTTAAAAAAATCGATTTTTTGAAGTGGAAGTTTTTTAAAAAAGTTGTTTTTTTTAGTGGAAGTTTTAAAAATAGTCAAAACATCCAAAACACTTCGAATTTTTCAGAAAAAAAGTCGAAATTATTATCAGAAAGTCAACATTTAGAGAAAAAATTGGAATATCTAAGAGTTATTCAATTTTTGGAAACAAATTTTCATAAGTCAGATTTTCCAAATATTATGTAAAGAGGCGAAATTTTGAAAAATAAATACAATTTAAAAAAAAACAGAAATTCTGAATAAAGTGAAAATGTTCAAAAATGTGAACATTTTTTAATTTAGAAATTTGAAAAAAGTCAAAATTTCTTATAAAAAAACTTAAACTTTCCCGAAAGTCAGTTAAAAAAAATCGACGTTTTTAAAAACAGTCAAATTCTTCAAAAACATCGAATTTTTGTAAATAGTAAAAATGTTCAAAATAAAGGAGGACGCTTCAAAAAGCTTCGAATTTTTTAGGATAAATCCAAAATCATTTTCAGAAAGTCAACATTTCGAAAAAAAAATCGAATATTTACAGATATTTAATTTTTGGATGGGGATTCGCGAAAAGTGGAAATTTTGAAATTCCAATTTTTTTTAAAAACTACAAACTTAAAAGTTGAAATTTTCACAAAAAGTCAAACAAATAAAATTGGTAAAAATTTTTAAATATCAAAATTCTCAAAGTATTTTCAAATGTGAAAATTTTAGTGAAAATTTCATTAAAAGTCGAAATTAAAAAAATTCCAAGAGTTTTTCGAAAACTGGCAAAAATCAAAATTTCGCGAAATTTTGAAAAAAAAACTTTTAAAACTGAAAATGTTCAGTAAAAGTCGAAATTTAAATAAAAATGGGGATTTGAAAAAAACTGAATTTTTGAAAAAAGTGAAATATCCGAAATATCGAAATGTCAGAGAAAAGTCAAAATATTGACAAAAGCCGAAATATTGATAATTTGAAAAATGTTGAAATTTTAAAGTGTGAACGTTTTTTCAAAAGCTCGAAATTTACAAAAATAAAGTCAAAATCCCTGGGAAAAAAAATTAAATTTTCCCAAAAAAAATTAAATTTTCACAAAAAATCAAAATCTGGAAAATAATCAAAATTTTAACAAGAAGTTCGAAGCTTCTCTTCGAAAAAGAAAAATTTTGAAAACATTAAAAACCGAAATTTTCAAAAAATCACAACTTCGAGAAGAGTCAAATTTCAGACCCATAACTTTCACAAAAAAGCTAAATTTTAGGAACAGTAAAAATTTTGAAATGTCGTAATTAAATTTGGACTCAAAATTTACAAAATCAAAATTTTCAAAAGTCGAATTTTTCAGAAAAAATCGAAATCATCGTAGAAAAGTCGATATTTCGAAAAAAAAATTGAAACATTCAGAAATCAAATGTTTGGTGGTCACAATTGTAATCGACCCTTCAGCCGAAACAGTGAAGACGATGGTAAGGAACCTTCAACTCAAGTGACTCGCACTTCTGCAGGAAAAGGGCGGTCCGATTCAATTGTCGAAAGTGAGCTTGGTACCCCCATCTACTATGGAAACCGAGTTGAGCGTGTTATTAGGTAAAGCGAGAGCAGAAATTACTGCTCTCAGGAGCCAAATTGTAAGTACGCAATCCAATATTACTGCTCCCGAAAATAGACACATGCAATGGACAGCTTTCAAAGATGATCGTTTGATCCCGGAATTTGACCCTTCAAACTTGACTCAAAATATCGATGACTGGCTGTGTAGGGTGAATGAATGTGCCGTAATTTATCATTGGGATGAGGTTACAAAAATTTACATTGCATTGGGAAAATTAAAAGGTACAGCTCGAATATGGTACGAGGGATTAAAAACTATGCAATTTACATGGGCTCAATGGGAAACAATGTTGCGCGGCATGTTCCCAAATAAAAATGCGTTCGGTAAATTGTTTTACGAAGCCCAACCTATCATGTTTCGGTAGGTCAAGACCTAAACAATTATTGTTTCCGTAAGCTGGCTATGTTAAATAAATTAAGATTAAATTTATCCCAAGAACAAATTGTTGATTGCGTTATTGACGGGATAGGGGACATTTCGATTAAAGCGAACATAAGAGCAGCGCGTTGCAGTACTTTTGTCCAATTGGCTGAATATGTCACAAATTTTCCCTGTTCTAGTAATTTAAACAGGCAGCCAAGTAACAAAGGGTATTTTTTCAAAAAAAGATAATAAAAAAAAAGGAATTCTAATCAGGTAAAATGTTTTGGATGCAACGAACTGGGACATAAACGTGCTCAGTGTTCAAATTTTCGCATTAAACAGTGTACTTTTTGTCATCGAACTGGTCATGTAGCAGAAAATTGTAGAATAAAAGCAAGAGACAATAATAAATTTAAGGATGTTAAATTTGCAGGTCAAAAATCGAAAAACAAATATTCGAAGAAAGCTAAAATTAAAAATCAGGTTATTAACTGTACCATTTACATGGGAAGTGAGTTAGGTAAAACAGATACTGTTAAAATGGTTATTGAATGTACTAGTGAAAAGCCTATAATATATCGTCCATATCTCTTGTCGTTATCAGAACGACGTTCCGATTTGTTGCAAAATGAGGTAATAAGACCATCTACTTCGCCATATGCAAGTCCGATTTTATTGGTACCAAAGAAAGATGGGGGGAAGCGTATGTGTGTAGATTTTAGAGCTCTAAACAAAATTACGAAAAAGGATAAATTTCCTCTGCCCTTAATTGAAGATCAAATTGATAGATTAGGAGGAGGAAATCAGTACTTTATAACTTTGGACTTATCACAAGGTTTTTATCAAATTCCGATGGAAGAATCGTCAATTGCAAAAACAGCTTTTATCAATCCAGACGGCCATTATGAATTTTTAAGGACACCATTTGGACTTGCAAATGCACCAAGCAATTTTCAGCGTCTTATGAATTTAGTTTTAGGAGATTATATAAATACAATAGCTCAGGTTTATATTAATGATATTATAATACCAGCTAAAAGTTTTGAAGAGGGTTTGAATGGATTGCAGATGGTGTTAGAGCGATTAAGGGACCATAATTTGACACTTAAATTATCAAAATGCAAATTTTTCTTATCTAAAGTAGAGTATCTAGGTAGAGAAATTTCGGAAGATGGCGTTAGACCTGGATTACAAAAAATTTTGGCAATTAAAAATATGTGTAATCCCGAAAATATTAAACAATTACGTCAGTTTCTTGGTTTGGATGGGTATTTTAGACGGTTTATTCAAAATTTCGCTTATATCGCGGAACCGTTAACGCGTTTGCTAAGAAAGGATGTACCTTGGAAATTTGAGAAGGAACAAATTGAAGCCGTCAGTAAATTAATGGCAATGTTAATGACTAGACCAGTATTAACACTTTTCAATCCAGAATGGACAACTGAAGTCCATACTGATGCGAGTAAAATTGGTATAGCAGGAATTTTATTTCAAATTAATCAGAAAACGAAAAATAAGCATGTAGTCTCGTACTTTAGTCGACAAACAACTCCTGTAGAAAGAAATTATCATTCTTATCAACTCAAAACTTTAGCTGTCCGAGATTCTTTTCGAAATTTTCGTGTTTATTTACTAGGTATACATTTTACTCTTGTAACAGATTGTATTGCAATTAGGAGTACAGTTGAAAAGAAAGACCTCATACCTCGAGTTGCTAGATGGTGGTTTGAACTTCAAGATTACAATTTTGATGTTGAGTACCGTCCAGGCCTAAAACTGAATCACGTCGATTGTCTTAGTCGAAATCCACCTAAAGTAACGTTAAGTGTTACGAATATTACAGAGGACGAATGGCTCCTGGCCGCTCAGTTACAAGATGACCAAATGCGCGAAATAAGAAATATCTTATTAAATAGGGACAATAATCCAACAAATAAACACTATTTTCAGTTGTACGAAGTTAAAAATGGAAAAGTATTTCGAAGATTACATGTACGGTGAAAACTATACATGTGCAGCATAGTAGCTCGAAGCATGTAATACGTTCGAAAGACCCCAAATTCATAGTTTAGACAGTACAAAATTGTATACATGTACGGTGAGGATAATACATGAACAGCAAAATAGCTCGAAACATGTATTATGCACCCGAAGCATGTTATGATCGAATTGTTCGAAATCGATTGGTGTACAGGATCGAAGGTATTACCTATAGTTGGCGAATACTACATCCACGAAGCACATAAAACGAAATCGATTGGTGTACAGGATCGAAGGTATTGCCTATAGTTGGCGAATACTACATCCTCGAAGCACATAAAACGAAATCGATTGGTGTACAGGATCGAAAGTATTGCCTATAGTTGGCAAATACTACATCCTCGAAGCACATAAAACATAATCTATTGGTTTACAGGATCGAAGGTATTGCCTATAGTTGGCGAATACTACATCCTCGAAGCACATAAAACGAAATCGATTGGTGTACAGGATCGAAGGTATTGCCTATAGTTGGCGAATACTACATCCTCGGAGCACATGAAACGAAATCGATTGGTGTACAGGATCGAAAGTATTGCCTACAGATGGCGAATACTACATCCTAGAGGCACATGGAACGAAATCGTGCACAGGATCGAAGATATTGCCTACCGGTGGCGAATATTACATCCTCAAAGCACAGGAAAAGAAATTAGTATAAGTAAACGATCGAAAGTGTTGCCCAAGGTTGGCAAATGCTACATCCTCGAATCACTTGAAACGAAACTTATATGCGTACAGGGTTGAAAGTATTGCCCATGGTTGGCGAATATAATACCCTCTAGAGATTTGACTTTTACAGTAAGCATGTACAGCTTGAACCGAAAGGTCTAGTGCTCGAAGCATGCATTTTTCAAAATAAAATAATATGTACTCCTTTATTAATTAGAACATGTGTGTAATTACAGGGCCGATTAAGGACAATCAGCACAGGTGCGTGGCCGAATCTGTAATCGACCCTTCAGCCCAAACAGTCAGAAGGATAGGAAAACATCTGGGCGTCTTCGTGGCGGCATATTCGGTTATCGGTTACTGGAACAACCCATACGACACCTAATTTATAAGATTTATAACTGCGACAGGACGTTAAAAATTATGTTAAAGAGTGTGACCTGAGAGTGATAAGTTTTTAAGAGGACCCTGAAACGGGCGATGTGTAAAAAGAGGTATTCCAATAGGAACTTTGTTAGAACTTAGTTCATTTATGTTATTCGTCTATAAATTTATTCTTTTTTTCGATTTAATTAATATACGTTTGATTTAGTATAATTCGAGTGATTTATTACTTTCGAGAACTAAATCCTACATTAATAACCGAAATTTTCAAAAAATAAAAACTACGAGAAAAGTCACATTTGAGTCATAATTTTCACAAAAAAGCTAATTTGAAATTTTGAAAATTTCAAGTTTCACCCGAAATTTTGAAAAAATGTCAAAATCTCGAGAGAATTTCATTTCCAAAAAACTTTAAGAAATTTCAATTTTTTTCTGGAAATTGCCTCGTCAGCTTCGTCTTATCTTTATTCCCAACATTTTCATTGTGGCGTTTCAATTTCGATATCAAAGACCAAATTTCTGATAAAAGCTGATATTAAGAAATTTAAATCGAATTTTCAATTTGTAATTTCGATTTTTTTTTAATCGAAATTTGGGAGTTCAAAAGTAACATTACTTTTCAAGTAGTACGTTTAATGTTAAAACTCATTTTAAATCTTTCACTTGCTGGAAAGCGCCAGCTAAATGTTGATTCAAATGACACTCGTCTAATATTAACTTATCCTTGACTATCTCAAGTTGAATTACGCAAGGAGTTCATCGACCAAAGTTGCTCGTTTTCACGAATCGAAAACGACTTATATCGGCTAAAAAGAAATGCAGACATTCCGGCTATTCAATAAACTATAAATACATTATATCCGCTCGAATCCTAAACCTATCTTTCTAGTTTGTTTTAACGAAACTAAAAACGTGCGTCGCACACAAACATTTTGTGCGTAAACAAGTTATTTTTCATAATCGATACTTCCTCAAGGTTTAATTTTATAACGCCATTATTATGTGAATATTTTTTTCAGCGGGATATCATCTTCTCGGTAAATTGTTTGTTTACAGAATTTCACTATTTCGATCTGGCTCATTAGTATAATGGACATATTGAGGTCAAAATAACAACATTGTTGGAGTTGTCGCGGTGCGGGTGGACGATTTGCACTTGATATTCACGAGGTGTGGCCCAATTGCACTGCGATTGCATCGCCACCTTGTTACGTCACTCGCGCGACAATGACCTTCCGAATTTTCTGCATATAAACATCACGTGATTAAACTCTGTACTTTATTCAGTTATGCACATAATAATAATAACTCCTTATTTTGGATCCTTATTGACTCATCGTAAATGCCATAAATAAATAAATCCCATTTATACTTTGTTCACCCAAGAGATAGTTAGATAACTTGCTTAAACAAAGCGGGATATTTGAATCAATTATTTCTTTCTATTAGTTAAATCCGAAAATCCTCTTCAAAAGAGTTTAGTTGATGGCTTAATTAGTAACGTCGATTAAATTCTTGATATCGTGTAAACCCGTCTTTTTTTAAGGGGGAGTATATCTCTTGGTTGAACAGAATGTAGATCTTTGTTTCAATTTAGCATGTTTTACCCCTGTACAATGGCGTGTTGTATATTTTATGTGTGGGCAGCTAATCAGGAAACATTTAAAGCATTTATTATTTTTTTTAAATATTTCCTTTATTTTTGAAAATGTCAGACCGTTTTTTTTTTTAATTTCAACTTCAACATTGAAGTTTCGAAACTAGCTGAACTCTTGTAAGAAAGGTGGAAAACTTTTTTATCGAAAAAGAAAAAAAGAGAGCGAATTGTAAAAAAAATTCAGAAAACAATTCTTGCATTATTTTGGAAATTTTGATTTTTTCAGATATACTTACTCAGAATTACACGTTTAAACTTGAAATTACTATTTTTTAATTTCAAGACTAAAGTTGAAATGAAATTTCAAATATTTAACATGGACATTCCAAGTTTTTTTAGGAATTAGGAAATTCCGAATTTTTTAGGAATTAGGAAATTTCGATTTTTTTTAGGAATTGGAAAATTCTGGATTTTTTTAGGAATTAAAGTCAAAAGATCGAGAAAAAACAGTAAAAATTTCGAAAAACGTCGTTGGTTTTTCAGAAATTGTTCGAAAATTTTCTAAAAACTCCGATCTTTTCTGGTTCAAATTTAAAACAAAATTTTTTTTTCAAAATTTCGAATTTTTTATATCCGTTTATTTCCTGAAGTTTTGACTTTTTCAAGAATTCTACTTTTATTTTCTCATTTTTTATTTTTTAATAATTTCTACTTCCTTTTAAAACTTAAAATTTTGTTCTTTTGAACTATGTAATTTACTCTTATATTCGATGTTTTTGTGAATATTTTAATTTTTTGAAAACTTCGATATTTTTTTAAAACTTAGAATTTTTTTTAAAATAGACTAGAAAATTTCGACTTTTTTTTGAAACTTCTACATTAACAATTTTCAAAATTGTTATTTTTTGGAATTTCCACTTTTTTTACCAGCTTTTTTTCAAAATTTTACTTATTTTGAAAATTGTTATACCTTTTTCAAAAAAATTCGATTTTCTTTCAAAAATTTTACTCACATTTTCAAAATTTCGACTCCTTTAAAATTTCGACGCTTTGTCAAAGTGAATTCATTTCTTTTGCAAATATTTGAATGCTTTCAATATTTCGCCGTTTTTTGTAATTTTTGGAAAGTGTTTATTTATAAAAATTTTAAGACTTTCATCCAAAAATTGAAAATCTTTAAATATCCCAATTTTGACTTTTTCAACATAATTTTGAATTTTCACGGGAAAGATCGAAATATTTTCATCGTTTCGACTTTTTTTTGAAAATTTTTCTAAAAAGAAATCGACTTATAGAAAGTTTTTAGCTTTTTTTTTTATAAAAAATTTCGAAATTAAAAAAATTTCACATTTTTCACAATTTTCATTTTTTCTTTGCAAAATTTTTACTTTTTTCAAACTTGTTTTTATTTTGAAAATTCCTGTGATTTTTAAAAATTTCCACTTTTTCTCAAAAGTTTACTTATATTTTTAAAATTTCAACTTTTTATTAGTTTTTCCACTTTTTTTAAGATTGGAGTCTGCTTTTTTTGTAATTTGACGAAAGTCTGATTTTTCACGAGTTTTGACCTTTCTTAATATTGAATATCTTTGAATATTTCTTAGTCTTTTTCGAAAATTTCTGCTTTTTGCAACTTTTGACTTTTAAAGATATCCACATTTTCAAAATTTTCACTTTTTTTAGAATTTTCATTAATTTTTGAAAATTTCGCCTACTTTCAAAATTTCTATATTTTTTTTTCAAAAATTTTGATGTATTTTCGCAATAATTTTACTTAATATTTTGAAAATTTTTGGAAAATTCAAATTTTTCAAAAATGAAGGTTTTTGACTCTTCTCCAAAGTTTGGATTTCTTTAAATGTTTCAATTTTTTGTCAAAATCTTTGTTGACTGCCTCAAAAGAATGCCGACTTTTTTCTTATTTTGAATTGTTGAATTTTGAGTTGAAAATTTAGACTTTATAAAACTCCGTTCTTTTCGAAGAATTCGACTTTTTCTTGAAAATTCAACTTGGAAAATTTCTCGTTTTTTAAAAGAAAATTTGGTTTTTAAAATCTTTAATTTCCACTGCTCAAAATTTTATTTTATTTAAAAATTTCTGAATAGTTTTTCATAATTTCCAATTGTTTCCAAAATTTCCATTTTTTATAAAAATTTGTTCACTCTTTTGTAGCTTTACAAAATTTCGAAGTTCAGTTTTATGAATATTTTGACTTCCAAAGGTTGGATTTCTAGATGTATCAATTTTTTCTCGAAATGTTAACTTTTTGAAAATTATTTCGATTTTTCTGAAAAATTCGACTGGTTTTGGAAATTTCGGTTTTGAAAATTTTGATTCCAAATTCAATTTAGACATACAAAAATGTCTACTGTTCCTCAAAATTTCCACTTTTTTTTCGCAAAGTGACGATTTAAAATTTCTATTTTTTTAAACTTCGGCCTTTTTGAGATTGTCCAGTTTAAACTTAAAAAATACTCCTGCTTAAATGTCAGATTTAATTCGCAAGATTCTTCAAAAATTTCCTAATTCCGCCAATTTTTTAAAAAGTCGAATTTACAAAAATAAATTCGAAAAGTTTTGAAAACTGGTCGAAGTTTTCAAAAAAAACGTCCAAATTTTAAAAATAAAAGTTCGAAGTTTTCAAAAAACTCGAAGTTATGAATAAAGCTCGAAATTTTGGAGAAAAAAGCTAAAAGAAGAGCTAACTTCGAGGAAAAGTCAAAATGTTGATGATAAAAGGTCGAAATTTTTAGAAAACGTGGGAATTCTACAAAAGCTTAAAAAAGGACGAAGTTTCAAAATTTTGACATTTTTGAAAATTTAGTTTTTTTCGAAATCTTTGGCGATTCACAATTTCTACTTTTCTCAAAAATCGACTTTTTTGAGACCTTTCAGCTTAAATTTAAAAAATACTTCTTTTTAAAATGCCCTCTTTATATTTGTTTCTTTAAAAAATTTAAAAATTTTCAAGTTTCTTTAAAAAATTTAGAAATTTTCAAGAGAAGGCGAATTTTTAAAAAGTCGAATTTACAAATATTCGAAGATTCGAAAAATTTTGGAAAAAAAATCGAAGTTTTGAAAAAGGGTCGGGATTTTTAAGAGTCAAAACTTTGAGGAAAAATGAAAATTTTGATCAAAAAAGGTCGACATTTTCAAATAAGGTGGAAACTTTGAAAAAACTTCAAAAAGTCGAAAGTCAAAAACAAAGTAGAATTTTTCAAAAAGGAATCAAGTATTAACACTTCAAACATGAAAACAATCAACACTTTAAAAAAACTGGAAATTAGTAAAAAAAAATTGAAAGTAACAACTTGAGAAATAATTAAAATTTTTAACACTGGTCGAAATTTTTAAAAACAAAAAGTGAACATTTTAGAGAAAGTTTGAAATTTTCAAAAAAAAATCAAAATAATCGAATTTATGGTACAAAAAAAGTAACATTTTGGAAGTCAATATTTTCCGAAAAAGGCGAAATTTTGTGTCAAAATTTGGAACAAATTATTATAAGAGTCAAAATTTCTAAAAGCGGTAAACATTTTGAAAAAAAAAAAGAACAAATTCAAAACTTCCAAAGGTCGAAATTTTTATAAAACCATGGAAATTCTAAAAAAAAACTTGAAAAAAGGTGAAAATTTCATAATTTTGACTCTTAACATTTTAATTTTTTTTCCGAAAACTGACGATTTATCATTCCTACTTTTTTTTAAACTCAGACTTTTTTCGAGACTTTTCAGTTTAAAATTGAAAAATACTCATCTCTAAAATGACAGCTTTAAGTTCGCAAGGTTCATAAAAAAGTTTCGAAATTTTCAGAAGAAGGCGAATTTTTCAAAGAGTCGAACTACAACGATAAGAAAAAGTTTTGAAAAATGGTCGAAATTTTCAAAAAACGTCGAAATTTTGAAAAAAGATCGAAGTTTTTAAAAAGTCAATATTTTAAAAAAATTCAAAACTTCGTGGAAAAGAACTGCTGAAGGTCGAAATTTTCAAAAAACAAAGTGGAATTCCTTAAAAAGTAATCAAATTTAATAAAAGTCAACAGATCGTAATAGGTCGAAATTTGTGGGAAAAAAAATCGAAAGTCAAAACTGAGAAATAGTCAAAATTTTAAACAAAGGTCGAAATTTTCAAAAAATTATGTGCATATTTTGGAGATCGAAGTTCTCAAAAAGAAAAAAATATATGTCGAATTTATCGCACAAAAAAAAAACGGAAATTTTGAAAGAGTCCGACATTTTGCGAAAAGGTCGAAATTTTCTGTCAAAATTTAATGCAGAATTTTTTTTTTAAAAAAGTCGAAATTTTGGAGAAAAAACAAAATTGCGCAAGAGTCAAATTTTGAAAAATGAGAAAATTTTGAAAAAAATTGGAAGATTTAAAATCTTAATATTTTCAAAAAAATGCCACTCTAAAAGTCAAAATTAAAATAATCGAAATTTTGAAAAAGTCTAGATTATTAAAAAAAGTCAAAATTTTAAGAAAGGTAAAAATTACCAATAAGAGGGGTATTTTAGAAGAATATAAAAAAGAAAATTGGGGGGGGGGGAGATGAAAATATGAAAAAGTAAAATTGGGGGTGCAACAATAAAAATATAAAAAAGAAAAATGGTGGCAAAAGAAATATTGGGGGTGACAAAATGAAAATATATAAAAAAGAAAAAGGGGGCAAAAATGGGGGGTAAAAAATTAAGGGGGGCAAAAAATAAGGGGAGGCAAAAAATGAGGGGAAGAAAATGAAAATATAAACAAACGAAAAATGGAGGGCAAAATTGGGGGGGGGAGGGCAAAATGAAAATATATAAAAAAGAAGAATGGGGGGCTAAAGAATTATTGAGGGTGACAAAATGAAAATATATAAAAAAGAAAAAGGGGGCAAAAATGGGGGGGAATAAGGGGGGGGCAAAAAATGAGGGAAAGCAAAATGAAAATATATAAAAAAGAAAAATTGGGGAGGCACAAAATTGTGGGGCTAAATCAAACTATATAAAAAAGAAAAATTGGAGGGTTGAAATAAATAAAAGAAAAATTGGGGGTGGCGGTGGTTGTTGGTCGCCGCCCTCAATTATTTGTACTTCTCAACTGAGAGAAACCGCTGAAAGTTTGAAAAACAGATTTTTTTTTGAAATATCTCGAAATTTGTTATATCATAGTTTTAAGTTTTCACTTCTGTCGGCAGTTCCCATAACTGCCCAATTTTTTTATAAATTTTTGTATTCGTCAAAACGAAATTCATGAATCAAATAAATCTTTTACTTTGTCGTTTTGACAGAATTGTGTAGTGCGTAAGGGGCCCGGACTTCATAACTGCCCCCAACCCCAGGAAATGTCTCGACGGATCTGATAGTTATCAGAGATCTCGTTTTGCACAGACTCCTTTCAGCTGAAGGTAAAAAAAAAAAACAAAACCAGTAAATATGACAGGAGAATATTGAAATATGTTATCACAAAAGTAGCAACATCATTAAAAATTATTACTCAGCATCGAGTAAAGAATAGAATTACACAAGATCTCATTAACATGCAAATTAATTACAATAAATTAACAGTAGCGTAGAAAGCATTCAATGACATTAGATAAATTGATAACACATAACATATTCATAAAAAAATCTGACACTGTAAATGTTTTCCGGTAAAACATGTGCTCTCAACCGCACAGACGAGTCTAACCATTTAAAATAAATATTAGTTATGAATCTTCGCCTTAATATGCAAATAAAGTTGGTAGTAAAAGTTTTACTACAGGATTTTACAGTAAGACGTGGTGAATAAACCAATTTGCATTTACATAAAAGTCCAAAGATTAATCTCAACACAAAGCGATCTTTTTCCTATTTCGGTTAATTCGCCAATACGTTTCAACACATGACGCAATCCGGTCCCACATTTTATAAACAAAATTATAATAAATCCATAATTTGGCGGACTAATTAAAGAAAAATGTGATGATGGATTGAAAATAATCTCTAATTGAAAACGACTTCAGCCTTTTTTAAATGTTGCGAAACAATGTTGTCAAACAAACTTGAATTCTTTTTTAGGTATTTTAACAGTAATGCCGAGTGGATTAAAGTTTCAAAAAAATGAGAAATACGCAAGTAAGCAATTTGTTTAACCCTTATTTCGTGGAACTGTTCGATATTCATGATCATATTTTATAAACTCTATTCAACAACAAAATTATGAAATTCCAGAATGTATATTATATTGTGAATATGTACTTTTTTTGGAAGGATAATCTACGCAAAAAAATCAAGTTTGTCTTGATTTTCTCGATATTCGTCATTAACTCAATTGTTGACAATAAATACAACGAAATAAACAATGAAAATTCCAGAACGTAGATTGCTGAATTTTCATTGTAGGTACAATGATAATTTTATCATTTTAGGACAATTTTAATTTTTTTCTCAACAAGTTCGCCAACAGTTCGAGATTAAATTAGCCATTTTGAGACTTTTCAAAGAAGTTAAGTTTTCTTAAAATTTCGACTTTTTTACACTAAACTGTGAATTTCCTATTCACATTTATGGAAAGATTTCTGAAATTTTTGAGTTTAAATAATTTAAACATGCTCAGTTGAAGAATTTGATTTTTTAAACTTTCGATACTTTTGAAAATTTCGATTCCTTGAAGATTGACTTTTCAGAAAATTTCGACTTTATAAAATTTCAAAATTTTTCAAGGCTTCAGAGTTTTCTCAAAATCTTTACCTACTTTCAGAACAATGCATTTTCTAAACATCGACTTTTGTTTTTCAATATTGGGACTATTTTCAGATTTTGACTTTTTGTAGATTTCAATATTTTTAAAGAAATTTTACATTTTTAAAAATTACGACTATTGAAAATTTTAGACTATTTGAAAATTTTGATTCTATCAATATTTGACCTTTTTTTTTAATGTCGTAATTTTCTTGATTTATTTCGAAATATTTGATTTTTAAAAGATTTACCTGCATTGGAGATTCAGATTTTCTAAAAATATTTTTATTATTTTAAATCTTGGATTTTTTGATAATTTTTACTTCTTTCAAATTTGTTTTTTTTAATTTACTTGGATCCTTTTTTCATTTTAGAAAATTCGACTTTTCTTTCAAAATTTTGACTTCCTTGGAGTTTTCACATTTTGATAATTACGGTTTCTCCAAAGTGTGTATTTCGTCTCAAAATTTCTCCTTCTTTCTTCAGACTTTAAAATCGGATTTTTTTTATTTTGACTTTTTATTAAATCTGGACTTTTTTAAACTTTGATATTCTTTTCAGAATTTCAATTTCTTCCAACACATCGACTTTTTTTTTGTAAATTTGATCTCAATTTTTTCGACTTTTTTTTTTGAAAATTGCGTTTTATTTGGAAATTGCTACTTTTTTTAAAGCTTCAAAATTTCTTGGCAAATTTCCCCTTTTTAAAAATTTTGTATTTTTTTTTTTTTTTTTGGAAACGTAACTTTCGTAAATTTCGCCTTTTTGAAGTTTTATAATTTTTAAATAAACTTTTTTGAAAAATTTGTTTTTTTTTGGAAACGTAACTTTTCCTTTTTAAAGTTTTAACATATTCAAAAAATCTACTTTTTTCGAAATTTTTGTCGAAAAAGCTCGAATTTTTCAAAAAAAAGTGTAAACTTAAAAAAACTCCAAATTTTCCAAGCACAAAGTCAAAATTTTGAAAAAAAGCCGAAATTAAAAACATAGGATGTCTTGAAAACTGCCGACAGAACTGAAAACTTAAAACTAGAAAATATGTGGTGTAGTTTGAACCCACATTAGTAAACAAGTCAGAATATTGGAAATATTTGAAAATAAATTCTCTCAAACTGACCTACCTTTTTATATTTATAGTTAAAGTTGTAGGTTGTGCGTTATACTTTGTATTGTGTATTTCGTATTTCGAATTTGGTATGTTTGTATGCTTGTATCGTATGGAAAAGAATCTAATATTTATTGATAATGAAGTTTAGTAGAATATTCAGTATTTTGTATTTTGCATGTTGTATGTTGTATGTTTGTATGTTTGTTTGTATCTTTGTATGTTGTATGTGTGTATGTATGTGTGCATGTGTGTATATGTATGTGTGTATGTTTGTATGTTTCTATGTTGTATGTTTGTATGTATATATGTTTGTATGTGTGTTTGTTTGTATGTGTGGACGTTTGTATGTGTATATGTTTCTATGTTTGTATGTGTGCTTTGTATCTTTGTATGTGTGTATGTTTCTATGTTTATATGTTTGTATTTGTGTATGTTTTTATATTTCTAGGTTTGTATGTGTGTATGTTTTTATGTTTACTATGTGTATGTTTGTACATGTAAATGTATGTGTGTATGTTTGTATGTGTGAATGTTTGTATATGTGTGTGTATGTATGTTGATATGTTTCTATGTTTGTATATGTGTGTATGTTTGTGCGTGTGTGTATGTTTCTATGTTTGTATGTGTGTATATTTGTATGTTTCTATGCTTTTATGTTTGTATGTGTGTATGGTTGTATATTTGTATGTTGTATCTTGTATGTTTCTAGCTTTGTATGTGTGTATGTATGTACGTATGTGTGTATGTATGTTTGTATCTTTGTATATTTGTATGTTGTATTTTTGTATGTGTGTATGTATGTATGTATGTATGTGTATAGGTATATGTGTATGTTTCTATGTTTTATGTTGTATGTTTGTATGTATGTATGTTTGTATGTGTGAATGTTTGTATGTGTATATGTTTCTATGTTTATATGTGTGTATGTTTGTATGTGTGCTTTGTATCTTTGTATATTGTATGTTGTATATTTGTATGTGTGTATGTTTCTATGTTTATATGTTTGTATTCGTGTATGTTTTTATATTTCTAGGTTTGTATGTGTGTATCTGTGTATGTTTGTATGTTTCTATGCTTGTATGTGTGTATGTTTCTATGTTTACTATGTGTATGTTTGTATCTTTGTATGTTGTATGTTTGTATGTGTGAATGTTTGTATGTTTGTATGTGTGTGTGTGTATGTATGTTGATATGTATATGTGTGTGTGTAGGTTTGTATGTTTCTATGTTTGTATATGTGTGTATGTTTGTGTGTGTGTGTTTCTATGTTTGTATGTGTGTATATTTGTATGTTTGTATGTTTCTATGCTTTTATGTTTGTATGTGTGTCTGTTTCTATGTTTGTATGTTTGTATGTGTGTATGTTTGTATGTGTGAGTGTTTGTATGTGTATATGTTGTATGTTTGTATGTATGTATGTTTGTATGTGTGTATGTTTGTATGTGTGAGTGTTTGTATGTGTATATGTTTCTATGTTTATATGTGTGTATGTTTGTATGTGTGCTTTGTATCTTTGTATATTTGTATGTTGTATGTTTGTATGTTGTATATTTGTATGTGTGTATGTATGTATGTTTGTATGTGTGAATATTTGTATGTGTGTATGTTTTTATGTTTATATGTTTGTATTCGTGTATGTTTTTATATTTCCAGGTTTGTATGTGTGTATCTGTGTATGTTTGTATGTTTCTATGCTTGTATGTGTGTATGTTTCCATGTTTACTATGTGTATGTTTGTATCTTTGTATGTTGTATGTTTGTATGTGTATATGTATGTGTGTATGTTTGTATGTGTGAATGTTTGTATATGTGTGTGTATGTTTGTAAGTTCGTATTTTGTATGTTGTAGTGTGATGGTAACGCGAAACGTTAACTTTGCCCCTTATCCAAAATTTCTAAACGAGCCTAAAGAAGTTTTCACTTCAAAAAAAAGTGTAGTTAAAAACAAGTAGTTTGGCAAAATAAAACTATAAATTTTCCAACTCGTCGAAATTTTCAAAATTGTCGAAATTTAAAAAAAAATTTAAAAAGCTGAAATGTTTAAACAGTCGAAATTAATATAAAAAAAATCCAAAACGAAATTAAAATGTAAAAATAAATGAAATATCCAAAAAATACACAACATTTCTAAAAAATCGCAAAATACATATGAAAGTTGCAGGCAAAGGAAGTCGATAATTCAAAAAAGATAGTTTTGAGAAAAATGGGTTTTAAAATGTAGATTCTATACCACTTCTTTATTAAACGAAAACGAAAATGTATTTTGACTTCTAACGTGGTGTATTTTTACCAAATGATTCGAGACCAAATTTTTATTTATTAAACCGTTAACTCATTTTTGGAAAAAACTGACTTATCCCCTTCTTAGACTGTACTCTTCAAATGTGAAAAGTTAAAATTTTCCAAAAAAAAACATTCAAAAAGATTGAGATTTTCATAAACAGTCGAGAAGCCGATTTTTTCAAAAAAGTCGAAATTATCAGAAAAGTCATAATTACGGAAAAATATGGAAATTTTTTTGAGAGTCGACAAGTCAAGGGCGCCTGCTGAAGAATACTGACCAAGTACGTTTTCAGATAAAAATCACGTTATGTATAACGAAACTTAATAATTTTCCGATTTCAAGTACAATTGCACCATGTCTAGAAAAATATCGAAATATTTCATGGAAAACAAAATGTATGCCAAATACAAACCGTTCTTTTATTTTTGTATCCGGGAGATTCATTTGGGGCGTCATGTACATCCAAAAATCCTGCATATTTCAAAACACAATCACAAGTTACCAAACGCAAATAACGAGGTGTAAGCAAACACAGGATTAAAAACGATAAAACGAAACGAACGTGAAGAATCCGATTTAATAACTGATCACGAATCTCAATAACCGCACTCTCACGTTGATGTCTAAAATCGAAAAACATTTGAATATACCGAATTTGAATATTAAATACAACAATAGCATTTCAATAATTGAACGCAGATAATGAAAAAATAAACGCTCTAATTACCGACCAGTATGACAGGAAAATTAGAAGACGATAATCGTGTTTACTTCGAGGCGTTGACGAGTTCAATGCAGTTCAAATTGTTTAGTTTCGAAAAGTGTGGAATTTCGAAAATTTACCAGTTCTTAACTGCAAAACATTTGTGGCGACATTTCCCACTTTTTTCCACATACAACGTGTCCCACTGGATGTGGAATAACGACGACAACAACAACAACAACAACAACAACAAAGCGTTATCAAACATTTGATTTTTGTTAGATATACAGTCTGTAGCACTGTACGTGGGATGGGTATCTTGGCCATTAGTAGGGATAAAGAATCTGTTAAATGGGAAAATTAGTGGGAAATTTAACCCCATGAACATGCCATTTGGAACACAATTGAATATCGACTTGCTTAGACTTTATTAAACAAAAAAAGTGAAAAACGTCATTTTCTAAAATCTGTTGCAACTTCTTTATTTGCAGTCCGCTTGATAAAATCATGTTTATTTGTCTTTTTCAAAGCGGCGTTGTTAGTTATTTTTCATGTCGAATAATTTCTAAGAAAATTGCTGCAACTTTGTTGTTTTGTTAAGGGTGCCAGATTTGATTTTCTTATTTTCGAATTCAGCAAAGTTTTCTGAATTATTTGATATGTCACAAGCCATATGTCAAAAATGTTTCACTATTGACGTATGACATATGACATCAAATTGTCATATGTCAAAAGTGTTTGACTTTTAACATATGCCACGTGACATATCAAAATGTTCAGAAAATTTTTCTGAAGTCAAAAAATGAGAAAAAACATATGACAACATGATATGTCATTCCACATGTCAACATTATTTTACTTTGGGGATAAGCCATGTGACATATCAAAATATTCAGAATATTTTACTGAATTCAAAAATGGGAGAAAAACATATGACAATATGATATGTCATGTCATCTGTCAACATTATTTTGCTTTGGAAATATGCCATGTGACATATCAAAATACTTAGAAAATGTTGCTGAATTCAAAAATGAGAAAAAACATGTGACAATATACATGTCATGTCATATGTCAAAAATATTTCACTTTTGACATATGGCTTGTGACATATCAAAACACTCAAAAAATTTTGTTGCGTTCAATAATGGACAAATGGAACATATGACAATATGATGTCACAAGTCATAAGTCAAAAGTGTTTCACTTTCAACATGCCATGTGACATCAAAATTTTCAAAAAATTTGCTGGAGTTAAAAAAGGGAAAATCCAATTTATCATCCATATAAGAAAGGAAGAAAATTGTTATCTCAATGGCATGCGGATAGGCATGAATTTCGCGCTAATTTGCCCATTTCATTGATTTTCTATCTAATGATCTGAATTTTTTTGTGGTAAATATTATAAGATTTAAAAATGACTGGGCATAGTATTCAAAAGCGTGACTCACGCTGAACAAACTACTGTCTATTTAATTTATCAAATTCGCCACTCGCAGTCAGTAAACAATATACTTTGGAATAGAAGCTATTTTCATATCGCTTTTGATTCCATCGAGTCCAAGGAAACAACAAACACATAACTTAATCTCTACGGCGGAATTATTAAGAAGTTTTCCTTAAATTCTGAGTACAATGTAAATATTTATTGCGAGAAAAATAATAGGAAAACGCGCAAAATATTTACCATTGAAAGAATGCGAATCCTTGCCGTGCGCCGATTACGTACAGAAATTTGATGGTTTCAGGGTTAGTAAACAAGTATAATAACGGTATACAATGTTTATTTTATTGCTTCCCATTCCGAAATCGGAAGGTTGTATGAATAAAATAGTTCAAAGTCTAATTGGAATCGAAATGCTGTCGAGACTTCATCCGAGTTTGACGAGCTTTATTTAAAGCTGGACAGTGATCTCTAGTCTCGCTTATTACATAATAATAATAAATCAGTAACATGTGATCCCGGTTGACTGAAAATCTCCTAATATCGTCGGTATTAAAAAAAAAATACAGATTTTTTAAATTAGAAAGTACTAAAAAAACTGACACTTGGGAAATAATATCAAAAATGTCGTTTTTTTCTTAGACCTTCGTGAACTCGAGAACTTCATTTTTCAAGCCTGTACTTACAAAATATCAAGAAAAAATCGATATTTCACGATTAAGACCGCAGTAGTTTAAGTACCGTCAGACACTAAAGGGTTAAGTTCCATTTGGTCCACTTGTATTCTAACGAATACCATGAACAAACGAATACAGTTGTTCTGAAATTTAAATGAGTCACTCCAACAATATAAAATTGCGCATTTTCGCAGTAAATTTAATGAAATTTTCATACTTTGTAAAAGAGCTATTCCTTGAATCCCATTAAAGGTTTTTTTTTGACCAAAATCTTTAAGAATTCCTAATCATTAATTATGTTAACATTTTATAGACATCACATCAAGCCAAAATTCTAATCGCTGCAATTAAATGGAATTGTTAAATTCGTCTAATGTTTGTCGGCCCACTTAAACCCTAGGTCTTATCAATTTACTCTGATACTGATTGCACAAAATTTCTGGCAAAACCATGCATTTGACAATGACTCATTTATCTAAAGATTTATTCGATAAAAATATAGAAAGTTCTAGCGAATTACAGAAACGAACAAATACACCAGAGGTCACTCAACAATTTAAAAAATGTTTAAATTATTGGCGAATTCAAATGAGAAACTGACTAATTGTTGTGATCCCTTTTCCAACTTCTGTCTTTTTGGCCTAACATATCTTTTGAATGATGTTTCATTTATTGGGTTGTCTATTGTTTCAATTTTTTTGAAACTATTTTATGTAAAATCTTCATCAGATGACATGAAGTGACGTTTGTTAGTCTTAATATTAGTCGAAATTAAAAAAAAAAAACTCAAAAATTTATATCTAGTAGTCACAGTTGTAGATCCCGTAACACCATACTTAAATTAGGTCATACTCCTTCATAACATCACACCACAATAATGTTTAAAACAACTTTCCTTATTTGAATAAGATAAACAAGAAAGATACTGAAAAAATTAAACAAATTCCTAAACAATAAGACTGTAACAGAGAGAAGGAAAAGATAGAACGTAAGAAAGAAATAAAGAAAAAACAGAAAAAAGGAAAAAAGAACAAAAAGAGAAAGGGAGATTAGGAAGAGATGGAGAAGGAAGACAAGTAGGAAGAAAAGAACATGGGAAAAAAGAAAAGCGAAGAAGAAAAATAGACCGCCGAAGGAAGGAAAATGAGACGGAAGGAAGAAAGTCATGAAGAAAAGATGAGGTAGACGTAAAGAAAGAAGAGTGAGAGAAAGGAAAGAAAAAAGACGAAAGAAGAACGGTTAGAAAGAGTGAAGGAGAAAGGACGGAAATAAAAGAAGCATGAAAGAAAAAATATGTGAGAGGGAAGAAAGAAGGAAGAAAGGGAGGAAGGAAGGGAAGAAAGAGGAAGGAAAGGAAAAAAGAAGGGAGAGAAAAAGGAGAAATTAGAGAAGAAAGAGAAGGAACAGAAGAAGGGAAGGAAGGAACAGAAGAGAGGAAGAAAGGAAAGAAGAGAGAATGGAAAATTAGATAGAGTAAGAGACGAAAAGAGAAAGAGCGGAAGGAAGGAAGACAAAGGGAAAGAAAGAAGAGAAGAAAAATAAGGAAAGGAAAGAGAATGAAGGGAAGAGAAACGGGTAAGAAGAAGAAGAAGAAGAAGAAGAAGAAAGAGAAGGGAAGGGATGGAAGAGAAACGGGTAAGAAGGAGAAGAAAGAGAAGGAAGGGAAGGAAGAGGTGGAAGAGGGGTAAGAGGAGGAATGGAAGGAAGGGAAGGAAGCGGTGGAACGGGAGGGAGTGTAGGAAGAGGAGGAAAGGAAGAATAGAAGGAACGGACCGTAAAAGACGAAGAAGGAGAAGAAAGAAAAGGGAAGGAAAAGGTGGAAGAAGTGGAAAAGGAACAAGAGAAGAAATAGAAGGAAGGGAAGGAAGAGAAGAAATAGAAGGAAGGCAAGGAAGAGAAGGAAAGTTAAAAAGAGAAGGAAGAAGGGGAATATGGGAAAAAGGATGAGTAGGAGGAAGAGGAGAAAGGGAGAAGAGGAAGAAGAAAAAGTGAAGGAAGAGAATGAATGAAAGGAAAGGAAGGAATGGAATCAAGAAAAGGAAGTGCTGAAGAGGAGGAAGGGGAAAAGAGAAGGAAGAGGAGAAATAGAAGAAATGTAAGGTAACAGACGAAGAAGGAGAAGTAAGAGAAAGAAGGGAAGGAATAGAAGGAAGGGAATGAAGAAAGGAACTGTAGGAAGAGAAGGAAGGGAAAGAAGAGGAAGAATATGGGAAAAAGGGTGAGAAGAAAGAGTAGGAAGAGGATTAGGAATAGGAAAAAGAGAAGAAATAGAAGGAATGGAAGAAAGGGAAGGAATGGAATTAAGGAAAGGAATAGGAGGGACAGAAGAAAGGGAATGAAGGGACGGAAGAGAAGAAAGAAAAGGAAGAAAAGAAGGAAGATAAGGGAGAGAAGAAAGAGAGGAAGAAAAGGGAGAAAAACGAGTAAGAAAGAGAAGGGAGGGAAGGAAGAGGTGAATAAGGAAAAATGGGAGAAATGGAAGGAAGCGGTGGAAGAGAAGAAAGAGTAGGAGGAAAGAAGGAATAGAAGGGAAGAAAGAGGGGAAATATGGGAAAAAGGATGAGGAGGAGAGACAGTGGGAAGAGGACGAGGAAAAAGTCAAGGAAGAGGAAAAAGTGAAGGAAGAGAATGAATGAAAGGAAGGAATGGAATCAAGGAATGGAAGAGGAGGAACAAAAGGAAGAGAAAAAAGAAAATGAAGGGTCGGAAGAGAAGAATGAAAAGGAAGGGAAAGAAGAGGAATAAGAGAAGAAAGAGGAGGAAGAGGAGGAATGGAGGGAAGGAAAGGAAGCGGTGAAGAGGAGGAAGAGTAGTAAGGCGAAAAAGAGAAGGAAGAGGAGAAATAAAAGAAAGAGAAAGAAGGGAGGGAAGAGGTGGAAGAAATGGAAGAGGAGAAAGGGAAGGAATAGAAAGAAAAGAAGGAAGGAACTGTAGGAAGAGAAGGAGGGGAAAGAAAAGGGGGAATATGGGAAAAAGGATGAGAAGAAAGAGTAGGAAGAGGATGAGGAATAGGAAAAAGAGAAGGAATAAAAGAAAGAGAAGGAACGGAATTAAGGAAAGGAAGAGGAGGAACAGAAGGAAGAGAAAAAAGGAAAGGAAGAAAAGGAAAGGAAGGGAAGGAAAGGAAGAGAAGGAAAAGAAAGAAGAGAAGGGAGAGAAAAGAAGGAACAGAAGGAGAGGCGGAGAAGGAAAAGAGAAGAAAAGATAGAGAAGAAAGGGGTGGAAGAGGAACAAGAGAAGAAAGAGAAGGAAGAGGAGAAAGAGGAAAAACACAAGGAAGAGGAGGAAGGGATGGAAGAGAAGGAAAGGAAGGGAAAGAAGGAAGGGAAGAAAGGGAAGGAACATAAGGAAGAAAAAAACGAGAAGAGGGGGAATGAAAGGAACGGAAGGGAGAGAAGGAAGGGAAGAAAGGGAAGGAACATAAGGAAGAGAAAAACGAAAAGAGGAGGAATAAAAGGAACGGAAGGGAGAGAAGGAAGGCAAAAAAGAGAAGGAACATAAGGAAGAGAAAAACGACAAGAGGAGAAATGAAAGGAAGGGAAGGAAGAGAAGAGAAAGAAAATAAAGAAGAAAGGAAAAAAGAAAGAAATAAGGAAAGAAGGAAAGAAGAAACGAAGCAAGAAAAGAAGGAATACTTAAACGCCACCAGAAGTTCCAAACATCATTTTGATGATGTAATTTTAATTTTTTTAAGTTTTAATAATTAATTTTACAACAAATAACATATTCATTGCGAAAAAATTACAAATTGTAAAAAATGAAGTGATTATATTGGTTCAAGATGATCAACTAAAGAATTTAAAAGTAAAATGCTTATAAATATCCTAAATATTATCACATGAATCAATGCTTTACATATTTAGGTCGTTAAAACACGAAATGAAAGAAAAAAAATCCGTTGATAACATTTGGAATTTAAACAATATGAAAATTGTAGTACAATATCATGTTTATTACGATTGAAAAACCAAGATGATAAAAAATTGACAAAAACCTAGACAGGTCTGCGCTTTTACGTCAGCAAAATATCAGGTGTTTGAAGTTAATTAAAAAGTCATTTTCCTCAAAATGAATAGATGACAAAACAACAAATTTACGTTTTAACAGTCGAGTCGATTTGATTTATATTTCAGAACGAATGCAAAATGTACGCGTTTTCATTTTAACCAAACCGAATTATGTAAATGTAGATCTAACCATAAGAAATTAATTGGGCTCATATCGGTTTGTGTATTTCGTCAAATGCGCCTTCTTTATCAAACAAAATGAATGCAGCCAGCAATACACTGGAAAGAAGGTACCAAGAGACCAACAAACCATTAAATTTGTAAAACTAAAGCTGAAGTGTGTTATTAATTTTATCTAGACTTATTAAAATTAGAGTTACAACCGTGAAATAAATTCTAGTGGGTTTAAGTGAACATTTTATGCACTATAGGAATTTTTACGAGATTGTAAGATTTGTAGAAATCTTACGTCATAATTTTTTTTATTGTAGTAATCTAATTATAGGCATTGGGTAATAGCCCAATTAAATGGTAGTGTTACCATTCAATCATTTAAATTAGGAAATTGGGGTTCGAAGTTTTATATTCATCACTAATCCGTTGTGTATAGATCAATAAAAAAAATTGTTGTTTACCCAAAATGTTTTATAAAACATCCGACCATTCTACTCGACAATAAGCTCAACAGAAAGTTATTTAAATTTCACTATATTACTTTAACATGTTTGACATACGCTATCTATTGTCAGTTACCTTCTTAAAAAGTATAAGGCGCTTACGACTTATATAATTAACAAAAACTAAAACACAAGGAATCTTCCGCAACAACTATTATCAAAATACATAAAATAGAGTCGTAACTTCGAGAAAAATCGAAATTTTGAAACAAAGTTGAAATTTTCAGACAAAGGGTGGAGATTTTGAAAAAAGTCCAAGTATCAAAAAAAAAATCAAGATTCACGCAAGTTTCACTTTTTTTTGGAAAATTTCTCCAAAACTCACATCTTTTTTTTTAAGTTCGCCGTTTTTCAAATTTTTTACTTTTCTCCAAACAAAATTTTTATTGCAAATGATTTTTTAAAAATTTGGAATTAGCTTGAAAATTTCGACTTATTTCAAAATTTCGATCTTATTTAATTTATGCTATAATACAGATTTTGACTCTTGAAATTTTGTATTTTATGTTTTCGTAACACGGATCGAATTTCTCTCGAAATTTTGCCCTCTTTTCGAATTTTCGACTTCTTTTCGAACTGTCGACTTCTTTTCAAGTTTTCGACTTTTCAAAATTACACGATTTTTTTTTTTTTGACTTTAAAATTGGGGCTTTTTTTGAAAAAGAATTTTTTTATTTGGAACTCTTTTGAAAATTTAATATTTTCAATAGTCAGAGTTTCTAAAAGAAATTCTACCTTTTTTCAAAATCTCCTCCTTTTGGGGCTTTTTTTTGAAAATTTAGACGATGTTTTAAATAATTAGATTTTGAATAATTTCGACTTTGTTTTGTATAATTGGACTTTTTTAAGTAGCGACATTTAAAAATATAAACTTTTTAAGATTTTTGCTTTTTCAAAATTTCTAATTTAACTAATTTAAAAATATTCGTTAAACTTTCGAAATTTTGACTTTTTTTTTGAAATTCGGTTTTTTTTAAATTATTACTTTGTCAACTTATTTGAAAATTTGATTTTTTTACTTCGACTTTTTTTTAAATTTAAAACTTATGAAAATGTTCACAATTTTAAAAAATTATGACTTCTAAGTTTTCTCTTATTTGAAAATATCGACTTTTTTTTTGAAGATTTTGAATTTTATCGGATTTCAATTTTTTTCGGAAGATTTAACAAAAAAAGGTCATATGAAAAAAAGGTCCTATTAAAAAGAAAACGGTCGAAGTTAAAAAATAAATAAAATAAAAATTTTTACAATAATCGAAAATTTAAAAGATCGAATCTTAATTTGTTTGTTAAATAAGTAAATTTTTTTACAAAAATTGAAAATGCTGATAAAGAATAATTTTTTTAAAAAGTTTAAATTTTTAAATGCGGAAATTCTCAACAAAAAAAATTAAATTTTCAAAAAATTCGAAATTTTCAAAATGTCAAGATTTTTTTTATACGTCAAATCTTGAAATTTTCAAAAAGGACTATATCTCAAAAAATGGCGAAATTTACAAAAAAAATTAAATTTAGATAAGAAAATGGATATTTTAAACAATTCTTTCGAAAAAAAATGAAATTTTGAAAAAAGTGGAAACTTTAAAATATCGAAATTTTCACAAAATTAGAAAGAGGAAGGTAGGGAGAAAGGAAGAGAAAGAAAAGAAGAAGAGAAGCAAGATAAGGAAGTGAAGAAAGAGAAGGGAAAGAAGTACACGAAGGAGAACGCAGAGACGGAGAAGAAAAAGAAGGAAAAGAAGGGACGGAAGAAAGAGGTAGGAAGAGGAGGAAGAGAAGGAAGGTAGGGACGGAAGAGAAAGAAGAGAAGGAGGCGAAAGAAAAGGGGGAAGAGGAGCAAGAGAAGAAATAAGAGGAAGAAAAGAAAGAAAAAGAAATGGAAGGAAAGGAATGAAGGGAAGGAATAGAAGAAACAGAAAGTAGAGACGGGGAAGAAGAAGAAGAAGGAGGAGGAAGGGAAAAAAGAGGTGGAAGAGGAGGAATGGAAGAAAGAGGTGGAAGAAAAGGAAGAGAATATACGAACGGAAAAGAAGGGACGGAAGAAAAATAGGAATGGTAGGAATGGAAGGAATAGCAGGAACAGAAAAATGAGAAAGAAGAGAAGGAAGAAAGGGAAAAGGAGAGTAAAGGGAAGGGGAGAAAGAGGAAGAAGAGAAGGAACGAAAGGAAGGGAAAGAAGAGGAGAAAGAGGAAGAGAAGGAACGAAAGGTAGGGAAAGAAGAGAAGGAACGAAAGGAAGGGAAAGAAGGGGAGAAAGAGGAAGAGAAGGAACGAAAGGTAGGGAAAGAAGAAAAGGAATGGAAAGGAAGGAACAGAAGGAAAAGAAAGAAGAGAAGGAAGGGACGGAAGAGAATAAAGAGAAGGAAGGGAAGGAAAAAGAGGAATGGAAGGAATAGAAGGAAGAGATGGAAGAGGAGAAAAAGGGGGAAGAGGAGGAAGAAAAGGAAAAGAAGAAAAAGACCAAAGAGAAGTAAGGGAAGAAACATAAGAGGAGAAAGGGGAAGAAAAGGATAAGAAGGAAGAAAGAGGAAGAGAATAAAGGAAGAGATGAAAGAGAAGGAAGAAAAGGAAAAGAAGAAAGAGACCGAAGAGAAGTAAGGGAAGGAACAGAAGAAAAAGAAGAAAAGGATGAGAAGGAGAAGGAAGAGAATAAAGGAAGAAATGGAAGAAAAGGAAGAGATCGAAAAGAAGAATGGGTAGGAATGGAAGGAAGTGAAGGAACAGAAAAACGAGAAAAACAGAAGCAAGAGGGGGAAAAGAAGAAAAGGAGGAAGGGAAGGAATGAAAGGAACGGAAGGGTAGAAATGGAAGAAAGAGAAGGAATAAGAGGAAAAGGGGAGAAAGATGAGGAAGAGAAGGAACGAAAGGAAGGAAAGGAATGGAAGGAAAAGAGGGCACAGAAGGAAAAGAAAGAAGAGTTGGAAGAATCGGAAGAGAATAAACAGAAGGAAAGGAACAGGAGGAATGGAAGGAGGGGAAGGAAGAGGTGAAAGAGGAGGAAAAGGAGGAAGAGAAAGAGAAGGAGGGGAAGGAGGAGGTGAAAGAGGAGGAAAAGGAGGAAGACGAAGAGAAGGAAAAGAAGAAAGACGCGGACGAGAAGAAAGAGGCGGACGAGAAGAAAAGGCAGGAACAGAAGAAAGAGAAAGAAGAGAAAGAAAATGAAGAAGAGGCCTAGAAAGAAGGAAGAGGAAGAGAATAAAGGAAGAGGTGGGAGAAAAGGAAGAGGAGGAAAAGAAGAAAGGGTAGGAATGGAAGGAAAAGAAGGAAGGGTAGGAATGGAAGGAAAAGAAGAAAGGGTAGGAATGGAAGGAAGAGAAGGAACAGACGAACGAGAAAAAGATAAGAAAGAAGGGGAAAAGAAGAAGAAGAAGAAGAAGGAGAGAAGAAAGGGATGAAAGGAAAGGAAGGAATAAAAGGAGGAAAGGTAGGAATGGAAGGAAGAGAAGGAGGAAGGATAGGAATGGAAGGAAGAAAAAGTGGAAGGGTAGGAATGGAAGGAAGAGAAGGAAAAGGAGAGGAAGAGGAGGAAGGAAGAAATGAAATGAAAGGAAGAAAAGGAAGGAATGGAAGGTAGAGAGGAACAGAAGGAAAAAAAGGAAGGGGTGGAAGAGAATGAAGCGAAGGGCTACAAGCGGGAAAGATAGACGTCAAACCCAAGAAAAAGTCGAAAATTTTTAAACAGTTGATATTTTCGAAGTGGAGATTTTCAAAAAGTCGCATTACTTAAACAAATATAATCAAAATTTTGGAAATCAAAAATGTTCAAAAAACGCGGAACATTTTTAAAACGGGTTTTAAAAAAATTCAAATAAAAATTTTGACCATAATCGAAATTTTGAAAGATTGCATCTCAATTTGTTTTTTAAATAAGTCAAATTTTTGAGAAAAATTGGAAATGCTGATAAAGGAAAATTTTTAAAAAGTTTAAATTTTTAAATGTAGAAATTCTCAAAAATTTGAATCTTTAAAAAGGTCGAAATTTTCAAAATGTCGAGATTTCTAAACATCAATTTTCGAAATTTTCAAAAAAGACTATCTCAAAAAATGTCAAACTTTTCAAAGAAAAATTAAATTTGGATAAAAAATGGATTTTTTAAACATTTCTTTCGAAAAAAACTGAAATTTTGAAAAAAGTGGAAACTTTAAAATATCGAAATTTTCACAAAATGTCGACATTTTCAGAAAAATGTCTAAATTTTCAGCGGAAAATTTCCAAAAAAAAAAAAAATTTCAAATACAGTAATTTTGAAAAAAAAATCGTAATTTAAAAAAAAATCGTAATTTTCATAAAGCTTTTCAATAAAAATAGAAATATTCAAATTTTCGAAGTAAAAATTTCGAGAAAAAGTCAAATTTTTGAAAACCCCAAAATTTTCGGAGGAAACCTAATTTTGAAAAACTTAAAATTTATCAATTTTTAAGACGTCAAAAGATAAAACTTCGAGACAAACCTGAAATGCAAAAAAAAAACCGAGAAGTCAAAAAAAACCTTTTAAATAAAAATCGAAATATTCAAAAAAAAATGTCGAAATTTCGAAAAGATTTAAAATATTCAAAGAAGGTCCAAATTTTCAGAGTAAAAATTTGAACAGAAAAATTCAAAATTTTGAGAAAACCATAATTTTCAAGGAAAATCTAATTTTAAAGAATCCAAAATTTAAAAAAAATCGTTTGTTGTGTTTTTTAATCTTTCTTGGTTTCAGGGAACAAGTAGATTTTGAGGAAAACCTGAATTGCATAAAAAAATGTCGAGAAATTTTTTAGGAGTCAAAATTTTGAAAAAAAAAAAGGCGAAATTACTAGGTAATTCCAGGTTCATAAAGAGGTCAAAATTATCTAAAAGTCGAATTACTAAAAAAAAAGTTTTAATTTAAAAAAAGTCGAAATTTCGAGCCAAAATTTTGAAGAGATTACGATATTTTGGTCGATATTTTCAAGTGGTAATTTTGAAAAACAGCTGTTTAAAAAAAGCCAAATCTGTAGATAAAGTCGAAATTTTCAAGGTGGAAATTCATAAAAAGTCCACATTTTCAAAAACTTTAGGAGTACTCCAAAATATGTTGTATTTTACCTAAAAAGTAGAGAAATTTGGAAAAATTCCAAGCAATCAAGAAAGGTCGACATCATGTTGGTAACAAGAATTAGCGTGATGGTGACTCGAAATCATAAATTTCAGGTTTAATACGAACTTTGCTTGTAACGAACCAATTTATTTGGTCCCTTGAGGTCGTTATAAGAGGACACCACTGTATTTGAAAAAAAAATGTTTTAAACGTTACTATCTCTGAATCAATTTTACGTTAGCAATGTTTAAGTAAAAAGGGAATTATTTTTCATTCTATAAAACTCTCTTTAAACTTAAAAGAATCAAAGCGAATGAGAATATTTACACTCCTTGTTTATTTAAAATTAATCGATCTTGATATTACTCAATCATTAAAAATTATCATTTTAATCACTTGATGCCAATCGTTATTTTATATTACAGTCTCTTTCAACCATTATTTAGACAAAAATTGGTTGTAATAAGTTTACGGGTAACAGCAGCATTTTTCTTAATTCTATAAAACAAAGACAATATCAGTCACAATTCTCCATTTTTAAACACCTATTTTTAGACGAATAAAATGAGAGATTTTAAATTATGATTATGCAACTTAACACTGAAGCTGCAACAAAGTTCATTATTTTCCCAATTCCGACCACATTAAAGAACTAGCAAATTTCCTAAATTTTTACCAATTTGATAGCTGGAATTTCATAGAAATTTTCCATTGCCACTCTGAAGGCTACCTAGATGGGATTTAAATGATTTGTAAGCAGAACTATTGGAGCCATCATTAATTACTTTTAAATTCCTGATAACTAATAAACTAATAGCCTTGCAAATGGTCTTAAACCAGTTGTTGTTCATCGATAATTTTCTAGAATTGAAAGAATGTCCAGTCAACAGACCAATTGCCTAATGATAGCAGCGGTCCATTGTAAAAGGCCAATAACCCCAACGACAAAATTTTAAGAGATTTTGTAGAACATTTAAAGACAGTGAACAAAAATATCAAATCTCTAGCGAAAGTAGGTTAACAACAGTTGTGCGCTGCCCAAGTCTCCAAGAGGCAAAATCAACCGCATATTTTGCAAACTCTCAAAGATACACCAAACATATGACATCTTAAATGACCTGACCTGACGCAACACCAAAGTAAATAAATCTGTCAAATCGGGAATTAACCCCAAACTAACGTTAGAACGAAGGGTGAACGTTCAAAAAAAAAACTAACCTTCGTTTGTCTTTGGGGGCCGCTTTTTCCTTTTGTTTTGTATCCATTTTGGAGGCGTGCTTCTTAGACACTGCTAAGGAAGAACACCACGCGAACAAATTTTAACTAAACCACTCACTTAACCATACACTTATTACACGGAATAACAATAATCACTTGCGGATTGTGGATAATGTACAACTTTCTGATTGTGACGTAAAAGAATGAAAACAAGACGGCGCAGTGTCGCCACCTAGCGGACTCGCTCAGCTGACAGATGAATCAGCGGCACATTCGAAAGTTTAAAGGGTAAATCCGATCCGATGAAGGCTACAATTGCTCTTAATAGAGGGACGTCTTGTTTATGTTAATGATAATTTGCTTTCACTGTAAATGCAGAAAGATATTTTAATGCAGAGTAATTGTGGTAGCGTTCAATAAACTAAATTGGAATAAAATTAAAAGGCAGTGGCGTGGTGATCAACTGAGAGGTCATAGAAAATTTTATTATTTATAGCAGTGGTTCCCAAACTGGGCACCGCGGCCTCAGGGGCGCCGTGGAAATATTCCAATATTCACAAACTACGGTGATCCATAGTAGGTACATATTAAAACTAATTTGAAAACATCACTTAACGAAAAAAATTCTACTGTGGAAGAGAATATTTAACGATTACTTCATCTTATTGAAATAGTTTACAATCGACAAGAAAATCTAAATTTCAAATAGCAAAAATTGTCGAATTTGTGAGAAAAAATTATGAAAAAATGACAAACAGGAAAAATTGAAAATTGTGGGTGAAAGTTCAGTCGCATTTTTCAACAGAAAGTCGAATTTGCAAAAAAAAGGCGAATTTTGGCTAGAAAGACGAATTTTGGGTAGAAAGTCGAAATTTTTGGAAAAAGGATAAATTTTGAGAATTTAATTGATATCTGAAGCAGGAGGCCTATCTAAAAATAACAAATTATAAAAAATAATAGTAATAATAATGATTAAACAATTCCAGAAAAAGAATATTTTTCTCACAATTTTCAGTCATTTTCGAAGTTATTTCATACACAATTTACATAAAAATGTAAATTCTGCCTGAAATGACTTCATTTTTTAAATGTTTTGCCACCAATTCAATAAGATTTTTAAAATATTTAAAAAAAGGAATAATTTTAAGATTTTCAGAATTGAAATAAAAAACTAAAAATTGTAAACAAATGTACTTTTCTGGAATGACTTATTTTTTTACTTAGATATTTTTCTATAAAGCGACTATTTCCTCTAAATTTTGATTCATTTCCAAGATTTATCATTTTCCAAAATTTCGACTACATTCCAAAACTTTGTTTTTTTCTGAAAATTTTGCTTCTTGTTGGGAAATCATTTTCTACAAATATTGAACGTTTACTCAAAATTTTAACCCTTTTAAGAATTCGCCTTTTTTCCCTTGATTTTTCTGTTTCCTCTTTTTTTTGGAAATGACTTTTATTTCGAAATTCGATATTTTTTGATTCTCGAAATTTCGATTTTTTTTCTTCGAAATTCGTCTTTTCTTCGAAATCTCCAATTTTTCTGGAAATTAATTGAAAATTTCATTAAGAAGAGTAATAAGTTCGGAAAAAATGTTTCTTATGAATTTAAATTTCTCGAATTTTCAAGATTATGTGATTTTTTTAACTATTTGATGCAGATGAACAACTTTTTTGCAACCAGTTTAATAAAATTTTAAAATTGTTTAAACCAAGTTAAAAAAGAAACTCAGCAGAACCAACCACCTAAAAAAAAATTTGGAGGAAAAGACGAAATTCGAGGAACAAAAAATATGGAATTTTGAGGTAAAAGATAACATCTCCAAAAAAAGCGAAATATTGAGACAACTGAAAAAAAGACAAATCCTAGAAAAATTCTAAGCTTTTCACTATTTTGTGAAAAACGTCGGATTTTTAAATACAAAGTCAAATTTTGAGAAAGAATTTTTTGGAATAAAGCGAAATCGTTTGACAAAAAAGATGATTTTTTAGGACAACTGTTTAAAAAAAATTATTTATAAAAAGTCGTCTTGAAGAAAAACTAAATTTCTAAAATCTTTAACTTTAAAATCTAACATAACCACTCGAGATTCGATGGTAATTCAAATTTTGAGAAAAAATCAAATGGGAAAAATGTCGACATTTTAAAAAAAGAAAGTATTTTGGGAATCGAAATACGAGAGATCAATTCGAAAAGTATTGAAGTTTGTAAAAAAAATAATGGGAATTTCTGTAAAAAAAAAAAGAATTTAGAAAAAATCCAGAAAAATTCGCACTTAAATCAATGATAAAAGTGAACCTTCGAAGAAGAATTTTAGGAAAAAAGTCAAAATTTTTATAAAAGGGACAAAAAATTCAAGGAAAACATGGAAATTGTCAAAAATATAAAACCTGCATTTTATAAGAAATGTCCAAATTTTCTAAATCTCAAAAAAAGGAGCCAATATTTTTGGAAAAACTCAACATTCGAAATTTTCGGAAGAGGATAATTTTGAAAACAAAATCAAGATAGTGAAAGACAGAACGGATTAATAAAAGTGTTCTTAAAACTTCGGCCCTATTTCTAAATATTTGGAAGTTTCGTTGAAATTATCGTGGAATAATCGATGTTTAAAGTCAAAATTTCCTAATTAAAATGATAATTTTCCAAATATCGAGGTTTTTTTTTACAAAATTTGACAGTTTTCACAAGATCTTTTTAATTTCGAGTTCAGAAAAGCCCAAATATGTAGAGGGACAAAGTCAAGAGTTTTAGAAAAAGTTTAACTACGAGCGAATCCAAATTTTAAAAAAAATGGGCAATCTTGGAGACTGCCGACGGAAGTGAAAACTTAAAACTAGGAAATAGTAGTGTAGTTCGAATCCACACTAGTAAACAGTTCAAAATCTTGGAAACATTTGAAAATAAATTCTGCCAGACTGAAACGAATCTAGTATTTATTTTTGGTGTTCTCTTGGTTATCTTCAAAAATTGAAATACAGAACTTGTCCCCTAAAACCAAGAAATATTACAAAAAAAAAAAACAACAAACGTTGCTCTAACGCGTTTCGACACCCAAGCTGTCATCTTCAGAGAGATACTGAATCTTTTTAAATCTATCTGAAGATGACATCTTGGCTGTCGAAACGCTTTAGAGCAACGTTTGTTGTGTTTTTTAATCCGTTCCACCAAACTTGGTTATCTTCAAAAATTGGAATACAAATCTTGTGCCCCGGGGGACAAGATTTATATTTCTAATATTTATTGATAATGAAATACACTTTAATATGCTCTAATGTTTAGTAGAATATACAGTATTTTTTATTTTGTTGTATGTTGCATTTTAGAGGGTTTAAATACATTTTTGTCGTATTTTCCTAAAATTTCGAGTTTGTACTTTGACTTGTGTCACCAACTTTTTGATTTCGATCTCAAAATGTTGACTTTTTCAAACTTCGACCTTAATCTAGAATTTTCATATTTATTTCAAAAATTTTGACTACCAATTGCCAAAAAAATGGTAAACAACTCTTGTCCTCTGACACCAAGAAAGATTAAAAACACAACAATAGTTGCTCTAACGCGTTTCGATAGTCAAGCTATCATTTGCAGAGAGATTCAGACAAGAGTTGTTTGCCATTTCTTAAAGATAACCAAGAACCAGTGCATTCCACCAAAAAATGTGAAATTCCAACTGCCAACTCAAAAGTAAGTTTCTTTTCGAAGTTTCCACTTTAATCTCGAAATATTAACAAATGTCATGAAATTTGGAGATTTTTCTTATTCTAATAATATGTTTTTCTTTCTAATTTTCTCAGTCTAATTGTCTTAGTCTAATTTGTTCTTCTGATTTCTAATTCTCATCAATTTTTGATAAAATTGCAACTTTTTTTCTTCAAATATCACGTTTAAAATCCATCATGTTTAAATAACAAATATCTGTTTCTCTTAAAATTTTCAACCCGAAATGTAGGCAAATTTTAATTCGACTTTTGAAGTTTTTTCCAAAATTCCTATTTTTATGTAAAACGTTGGACTTTGAAAATTTCGCCTTTTTGGTCTAAATTTTAGGCCTAAAGCCTTCTAATACGCGGAAATTTAGTGAAAAAGTTGTAATTTCTAGATTAAATAAAAGTTATAAGAATAAGGTTTAACATTTTAGCAATAAATTGGATATTTTTACACCCATTATTTACTAAAAATTCCACCTTAACTTGAAATTTCGACTTTTTTCTGAATTGTTTTTGTCTTAACAACCCATACATCATTTTAGAGATTTCTGCTGTTATTCATACTTTGAAGTTTAGTTTTAATTTCACTTTTCTTTGGATTTTGATGGTATTAAAGTCAAAATTCCAAAAAGAAATTGTTTTAATGCAAGAAGTTGCGTTTTTGTGCTTTCTAGTTTTTTCTCAATATTCTAAACTAGCTTCTAACTTCTGAATTAGCTTTCAGTTTGTACGTTTTTCCTAAAAGTTCGATTACAAACCCAGCGTTTTCCAATTGTGTATTATATGTTCGATTTATTGGTTTTAGTTTCGAATTGTTCGAATTTTTGGTTTTAATTTCGAAACTTATGCTAATGAAATTCGCTTGTTTACAAATTCTGACTTTTTCCAAAATTTCAATCCATTTTCTCGTATTTTTATGTCTAGTGCCCTAAACTTATAGATTTCAATCATTTTTAATAAATTACAAATTTGGATTGAAAATGTGTACCTTCTCCAAAATTTGAAGTTTAAATTGCTTTATGAATTCCAATTTTTTTTTCTCGAAATTTAGAGTTTACATTTTAAATTTTTTGAATACTTTTTTCGAATCCTCAATTTAATCTCGAAATGTCAACTTTTTTATCAAATTTTTTCTTACCAAGTAATTTTGATATTTTTTCTAAATTTCTATTTTTTTATAATTTCAAGCATTTTCACGTATTTTAAAAGACTTACATAGTGAATACTAATTTGGCAAAAAAATGAATATGCCATAAATTGTATTTATCTTTGGATACTTCGGTTTTTCTGAAAATTCTGTATTTACGCTTTCAATTTATACTTTCAGTTTTCAAGCACAAAATCTCCAAAAAAATTCAACATTTTGGGGGAAAACGAACTGGAATTTAATACATATCCAAACAACTTCAATCCTCAAAATTTTAAAAATTTTAAATTAAAAAAAATATATTCAAATTTTGGGTTGAAATAACAGATTTCGTGATTAACTTCCAAATTTAAGGAAAAATTCGAATCTAATGTTGGAGTTTCAAATTTGATGTCAAAGGTTCCACTTGAGTCTAAAAGAAAACTAATTTGTTTTCGAAATAGCGCCTTAAATTCGATATTTAAATTGTCTTAACCGATCTAAAACATGCGTTTGATCTTGGATGCAAAATTCCGGAAAAGTTGAAATTTTCGAAAGAACTCCAAATTTAATTTAAAAATCGAAATTTCGGAAAATAATGCATATTTTAAATTAAAAGCTAAAATTTTTCGTTGAATGTATATTAAATTTGAAGAATAGTGATATTTTTGAAATCGAAACTTAGATTTTCTGCCCATTTTAAAATCTTTTTGAATTTATTTGAAGTTTTAATTCGAATATTCACTTCTTAATTCAAAAATGTCAATTTTTAAACTCGACAACTTATTTTTTTTAAATTTTGACATAAATTGGGAAAATTCGTAACTGTTTCAATCAATCAAAAGTTATTTTGAAAATTTGATCCTTCAAAATTTGGAGCTTAGATATTCAGATCCTTTTTTCCTAAAATTTCGATCTTAGACCAAAAATTTGGTCTGCCTTGCTGGGAATTTACTTGTTTTCTTTTAAACCTTCGAACTTAAAACTCAAGTTTTCAATTTTATCTAGAAATGTTGAACTCTAAGCAAATGTTGTTGCTTAAAAGTTGAAACTTAAAACAATTTGATTAATAAAGTTGAAATTTCAAAATTAAAATCGAACATCTCTGAATAACTTGATAACTTAGTAAATCTTTCACATAAATTAATTTCAATAAACATCGAGGTCATGAGTGCAATTTACTTCAACAAGAGGTAACATGGGGTTACCCTTTGTGAGTGGATTAAACTTAAAAAAAGAGTCCACTTTAGAAAAGTAATGGCAAATAATTTTCAGAAAACCTCCCATCTCAATATATATTGTTTTGGGCCAAACTTATAAAAAAAATGTAATTTCAGGAGGTAAAATCGAAATTTTCATAAATCCTTTTTATGTAAGTTTCGATACGGTCTTGAAATTTTGAGAAAAAAGTTGCAACTTCCAAGAAATATTTTCTTCAAAATCCCTAAAACATATTTGTCTGGAAATTTCCAAAAAAAGTTTCTCTCAAAAAGTGTTCTTTTTGTCTAATGTAAAACTAATTTTGAGAAAATAAAATTGAAATTTCTAGATCGATTACATTTAATACCTTTTGAAAAAACTTCGGCAACTTTGATTTGATTTTATCCTGCCAATAATTGAACAATGCTAAAATACTCTTAATCAATCCATTTCAAGTCATTTTATACTCAACAATTTATTTTTAACTCTTACTCTTACATGAGCTTACAATTTAAGATATACATTCAAATGACTATTAAAAAAACAACTGAAAACAAATTAGAACCTACAGAAATGGAAACACTACTAAATAATGTCATTTATGCAAGATTCGCACTGGCTTTAGTTTCAGGAACTTTTTCTCTTTCTGCCGGTTTCGTTTTTTCCGCTGGAGATTTAGACGTTGTCTTTTTCTGCTCCTCTTCCATTGCCCCAAAATCATCATCATCCGCAATATCCTTGTTATACAACGTTGGATATTTTTGCATACACGTCTGCATAGTTTTAAATAAATCGTAACAATCACTACCTGCAATAAAAAACAAACATTTTTTTAAATGCCACTATTTCAAAAAAAAAATTGAGCTGCACTCAGAATTTAATTCAATTTCAGTCGCTATGCCAAAATTTGGCGACTCTTCCCAACTTTGGTTGATGCCTGAATTTCAAACTTAAAATCTAGGACAAAGTTGAAATCTCGAGACAGTTTTAGAGGAAAATGCTCATATTTTTACTTCAGAAAGCAAGGTGCATCATTCTTGAAAACTAGACTCACCTTTAGGATCAGCCTCCGAGTAATGGAAACAGCTAAACGCATTTCTAAATTCTACACCACAAGGTCCAGTCGCCATACCCCCCAAACACGGACAATTCCAATTGATGTCCCCATTGGGTAAAATCAACCCCGGTTGCGGGTCCGGTTCTGGCAATTTAACGGTGCTAGGAACAGCGTGATCTTCGGCTGTGGCGAATATGACTCTGTCTTTTCCATCAGGCCCGAAGCTCGTACAATGTGACATTTTCAATGTTCGAAACCTCTACTGTCTCCTTGAAGGGCTAATAACAAAGGACTCGCCTTATGGATTCTGTAAGCGCAAGGAATGTTTTCGAGCGTGCCGCACAAAGTTAAACTACTTCTAACTTTTACGTAGTAGTCGGCAGGAACCCTTATGATTGCCCTTCTCGTGTTTGGATTGTATTTGAGTAAGTCTATGTTGATACTGCTGGAAACTTGGCCAAATAATTGATGCACAGCCTGGAGTACGTGTCGTTTGAAATAAACTTCAGTTAACTCATAACTTCTGCCCTTTTCTAACTCCCTACAACAAGTGGGTTTATAGGTTAGGATTGCAAATAGCAGTTTTATGACTAAAGTGCGTTATGAAAGAATACTAACAACGAAATATCTAAATAATAATATAAATTCATTGCATTTTGCGATATTTACTTGTAGGTCGTTAAGGTATAATATTGTGAAACACCTTCACATGTACCTTTGATTACCAAATGTCATCAGGCAAACTTCAAAAAGGGAAGATGAAAGTCAGCGTTGCCAACTGCTTATATCCAAATTTGAAATATACTGGAAGTTCTATCGTACGTTCATTGAATAAACTTTTGAATCAACGACTAGAATATTACATGGTTTTAGGAAATTCTAAATATTCAACGCAAATTTGAATTTAATTTCTCTAGTTACTCCTGATTGTGATTTAGATTTTATTTCTCTATGATTCATAGAATCCTAAAGATAAAGGAAATTTTCCTAGTTTCATCTTACAATCTATAGATGGCGCCTAAATTAAGTCAATGTAAATCAATTTGCAGTGGCGTATCAGTTATAATGAGGAAGTTGACCGAAAAAAGCGGGCAAATACGGATTTTTAGGCGTTTTAGGCTGTTTTGTCCTGATATCGCAACAGACTATCTCAGAACGACTAATATCGTCAAATTCACATTGATATGTGGACTGCGTGATTAGTTTTATTTCTACAAAAACTTCGACTTCAAAACTCAAAGTATTAATTCTTTCCAGAGGCTTACAATTTTTGTTTTTCGAAATTACCACTTTAATCTCGAGAGTTAAATACTTGATTTTTTTTGTAGGTTGCCTTTTTTTTTAAAAGTTCGACTAAACTGCCTAGAAATTTCGATTTTTCAGTGGTACTTTTTCCGAATGTTGCGTTTAAATTTGATTATCTTTTTAAATAATGACTTTTTTGTAAAATTTCGACCTTTTTGCAACAATTTTCCTTCGCTTTTCAAACAGTTGAATTTAATATTGAAATTTAGACCTATTCAGTAAAATAAACGTCATAAATGGAACGTTACGACTGGTTAGCTTACTAAAAAGTCGCACGTAAACGTAAAGTGACTTTAAAATATTTATTGTGATCAATTTTCGTTGCTCTTTTGCCTTACAATTAAATTTATAACCAAAATTGAAGAAAAGAGGAACAAAAAAGTAAAGAAAATATTGTTAATTTCGACATTTCGAAAACAATTGGTCAAAAATTTCGATAAAAATTCCGAGTTTAAACCCGAACTTTATTCATTTTTCTCTAAAATTTCGATTTCAAACTTAAGACGAAGACGTTTTGCCAGAAATGTTGATGATTTGTTTCCAAAATTTTGACCTTAATCCAAAAATGTTCAAATCCAAAAATGTTCAAATTTTTCTCCAAAATTCGAATTTCAATTCGAAAATGTCTGTTAGAAATTTTAATGTTTTGTTGCCAAAATTTTGACCTTAAAACAAAAATGTCAATTTTTGCCAAATTTCGAATTACAATTCGAAACTTTTTTGCGTTTCACTTCAAAATTCAATTTTTTGAAATAACTTTAATTTTTATTTTGTTTCAACTGTTTTCCCAAAACTCTGAGTTTAAATTTTAAACTGAAAAATTTGATCACTGTATTATAAATTTTGAGTTTTTATTCTATATTACGACTTTTTTCTGAAATTTTTCAGATTCAATCAGAAAATTGACCTTTTTCTGAAATTTCAATATCAAAATCGACGTTCGGAGTGAAATATCGAATGTTTTTTCGGAAAATTTCGACTTGTAAACTTGAAAGTAACGTTTCTACAGAATTGACGTTTCGATTGAATCGATGTTTCGCTCGATTTTGATTCGACACTGGAACCAGATTGACTGAAAATCTCGACCTTAAACTTGAAAGTAGACGTTTCCGCAAAATTGACGTTTCCATTGAATCGATGTATCGGTCGATTTTGATTCGAAACTGGAACTAAATTTTTTTTCGCTGAAAACGAAATTTTGGTCGATCTCTAGTAATCATGTATCTAGTGGATGAGTTCCCCAGGATTTAGACGCTTTGGCCACTTGCAACATCGCAAGCTAAGCATCGAAGTCTTAAGCTGGATACACAATAAAAAATTGTGTTGGGCGCTGTATTTTGGAATTTAAAAAACGATTTTTAACATAAGATCACTTATTTTGTGGTGTAAATAGTTATTTTGTGTGTTATTCCACTGAATCCGTCTTAAATTCTTCAAAAACGATTCAAAAGTTGTAAATCTAACCCAACTTTTTTTGACAAACACAACTCACATTAGAAATTCTTATTTACGTGGTGTGGCATTTGCTATTGCGCGACGCAAATAATGCACAGAAACGTAGTAGAATAGTTTATTCTCCCTTACTACATTATTACTTAACTAGAACTATAACAAAAAGGAACAATAGGTCAAATGGTGATCGATATTAAAACAGTAAGAAGTGTTCGAGTCATAGAATCGTATTCACTGACGTTTAAGTGCCAACCGTCAAACTTGTCAACTGTCAACTCACAGGTCTTTCAATGTTGCCGCTCCTCCTGCGTTGGAGCCATATATGTAATAATTCTATATGGCCAGCTCCCTATTCTCTTTGCGAGTTCGTTCTGACCAAATCCAATGAAGATGGAACATTGATAAATGGCGAGTATTACACATGAATTAAACGAAATAAACCAATCGCTACGCGCGGGTTAAACGGGTGTTTATATTTGGCCGTGCACAGCTGACTTTGGCCATGCACAGATGATTTGTAACACCTGCGCATTGCGACTTATTAATGCGTGTGAAGGTCAGCGAGAAAGAGAAGTCTTTCCCATAAGAAACGAGGAACTGGCCATATAAAAGTATTACATATATGGTTAGAGCTAACGGAATTGTGGCGAATGATTCTATGCGTTCTGCGCACATTCGCCACAGTGGATGGGCTCAACCAGTGTTGCCATATCTACGGTAATTACCGTATATATGCGGTAATTCTAGCAAAAGTACTGTGTACGTCCAAATACCAATACCGTGCCAGTAAGTTACGTTTTCCTATTTAATATCAATAAGTTTGGTATGTAATTAACAATATTAGTTTATACACAGTTCCATAATTTATCACCATGTAAAAAAATTTGCGCCGCGCCCTCTCGTGATAGGTAGAAACATTGTAATTTGGTTTTACAGGTTTTTTTCTTCGATTTTCCACACTAAGACTTATATTTTAATTACTTATTCATGATAATTAGAAAGATCGGATACATATTTATTTTTTGCTTTGTTTTTATTTATGGGTATTTGGTTTTTTACTAAAGCATAGAAAGAAATTTTCAAAATGACGAGTTTAAACTGGAAATTACGAGATTAAAGTGAATATTTTGACTTTATTCTTCAAATTTCGACTTTCATCAGGAAATTTCGTGGTTAAAGTTGAAATTTCGGCTTTAATATCAAAATTTCAACTTTTTTTCACAAACTTTCGAGGTATAAGTCGAAATTTGTATATTCTATAGTTATGTTAGACACATGACAGTTGCGCCTCATCATACCTCTTACATTTTAATATTGACAGTTGGCAGTAGGATGCGTTCAGCAATATCAATTTTTTTTAACCAAATTTCGATTTTTTTCTTGAAATTTTAAGATTAAAGTAGAATTTTCGAGAAAAAAAGTCGAAATTGCGAGTTCAAAATTGACATTTCCACTCAAATCGTCCAATTTGGACTTAAAACTTAAAATTTCAACTTTTTTCAAGAAATTTCGATTTTAATCCCAAAATTTTGACTTTGTTTTAGAAACTTTGAGATTAAAGTCGAAATTTTGACGTTAATCTTGGTTGGAGGAGAAAATAGTTAGCATTTCGTGATAATTTTTTTTCCAAATTGATATCCAATCTGCGTCTTTGTATTTTTTACTTCAAAAAAAGTAAATAATCTTTTTTTTTTAATTTTGTAGAGTATGTACGTGTGTAACGTGTTCAGCCACTAAATAAAATTTTTAAGACGGGTAACAGGTAATAAAATAACGTACGGGAATTTTTGTGAAAATACGGTAATTCTGTGTATGTACGGAATTTTACCTTCAAATATATGGCAACACTGGGCTCAATCCATAGAGAAACTGTATAGTCTAGGGATGTTCGATATTAGGAAAACATCGATATTGACATCAATATTAACATCGGTTCAAAGTATCGATGTACGATGAATATCGAAAGAAAAATATCGATGTCCGAAAACATCGATGTTTTAGGTATAAAAAAAACAATCCATTTTATTATAAGGTATACATATAGTAAGCGACGTAAGCAAATTCATGGTAGATTGTTGGAATACATTACTGCATAAGTTTGAGTTTACTGGACAGACATAGAGTACAATATAGAGTAGATTTACTATACCTATCATTTCGTTTTCAAAGTTTCATTAGTAAAAAAAATTAAGCTCTACTAACACTCGCTCCCACTTTATTATTAAATAAGAAAAAAGTTGACAATGGCTGGAAATTGACAGTTTTAATTTGGCCACATCGATTAGCGACATCTAGTGTAAATTGGGTGAAGGTAAAATAATACTAATAGCAACATTAATCAGCATTTGTTACACCTAATTACGCTAGATGGCCTAGCCCTAGATTTAGAGTGTATCCGATATCAATGTTCCGATTTTATTTTCATAACATCGATGTGTCAATATTATCGAAAACTTAACATCGATATTAAAACATCGATGTTTTTCCACTAAACATCGATGTTCATTCACCATCGATGAATATCGATCATCACTATATAGTCTCTGGCTTAACCTAACTTTTGTGATAAACAACGCACAACACAGTGGGGTCAACTTTGGAGTTTACAAATGCGTTCTGTATTCCCAACTTATTAAAGCCAAGCCTTTTTGCCTAATGTAAAAAGTATTTGTATAATTAAAAAGGGTAATTTGCATGCAACCTTTTACTGGTTCCTTTGAAGTGATCGTACATTTTTCTCTAACCTCGTGCATATCTCTTACGTTAGTTCGTGTGCACTTTACGTACTTTACTTAAAGTGTTTTGTGCCTTTCAATTTATTAAACCAACAAGAAGACGTAATACGAAAATAAATAATGTTGAAGGCTCTCGCAATTTATGTCAGTTAGCCGGTAAAATCTCGAGGTGCAATTCTCAGAGCGCTGCCAAATGATTTGTAAATATTTTGCATGGCGCGTCTGAACGTAAAGCAAACTCGATTAGACCCAACAGCTAATGGGATCGTTAGCTGAAATAACTAATGATAATTTAAAACTAACGGACCGTGAGCAAGTAACTTCTGTAATTCGAAAAAGCTATAACATGTCTGCTAGCGCCATTAATAATGAAGATAACACACACTCAGACATTAAAGTGAAATGTGGAACTCGACTAAAAATTAATGAACCAAGTTAGGGAAGACTTCGATGAATACAGCTGGATGTGCACTCTGTGGACCGAATCAATTTACAGCGTTTTTGTAGCTGCATTCATAAGCAGTGAGACAGAATACCTTGCAGTGAGACACCAGGGATAAGTGATATTGACGAAACATCGATATGGACATCGGTGTCCGCATCGGCTCCTGAACATCGACGATCGATAATAATCGATCAAAATGTCGATGTTTTTAAACATTGGTGTTACGATGTTGTCTAAAAAATTACCAGAATATAACTATTAATCTATATTAATAAAACTAACTAAGTGTCTGTCCGTCTGTCGACTGATCTTTGTCCGGGCTAATCTCCGAAATTGTTAAATCGACATTAATGAAACTTTTACTAAAATATGGAGTACGCTTATGGGTTCCTTTTAGGTTATTGTAAAACTCAATTGCGCTTACAATTTTGTTTAAAGTTATCAGTTTCTTCTCCATGTCTAGGTGCTTTTCTTTCCTCGAATTTCGACTTTAAATTTGGATTTTTTTCTAGAAATTTCAATTTTTTTCGACGTACTTTTTCTCAATTTTTTAAACTTCAACTTTTTCTTATAACTCAAGGTAATTTTCAACTTTTACTTAGAGAGATATCAGCTTTAAACATTCGAGAATATTATTCTAGAAAGGTTCAGTTTCTTTTTGAAATTTCAACATTAACGCGAAAGTTTTATTTTTATCTTGTTAACAAACTCTTTCCAATGAATTTTGGAATGTAAACTTGAACTTTTTACAGTTTAATTTTTTATATATCGGATGTTTCTGAATTGAGTGTAAGAAAAACTTGTAAGGACACATTCGTGCCCCCAATAGTTACGCTACAGTCTTGAGATATTATTTTGACATATTTTGGGTCAACTAACGCGTGTATAAATTGAATAAATTAAGAAAATAGTTATTGCTAGATGGTTTTACAGCGAAATAAAGGATCGCATTAACATTATTTATTCGTTTCATTACATGATAAGCGGTCGTGAATGGTAATATTTCCCGAAAAGTTCAATAGACTACTTTGGAGTCGATTATACAAAAGCCATAATGGTACCCGTGTATCGCTCGGTTTGATGTGGGATGGCATCTATAATTTATTCTCATTCTATGAAACTTTTATATTTATTGCTTTTTCTTTTGCTTAAAATAGCTATCCATTTTTAGGTCAATAAAGATAGATGGCTATTTGGCTTATTTGCCGATGCGACACAAATTTCACGGAATATAAACAGCTTCAAACTGAAAAGCAGAGCTTTTAATAACGATGCGATGAGTTAAATATCGACAGAGCTTTAGGTCAGATCATTTCTAACATTACTTCCAGTGGCGGCTCGTAGCCAAAACTAATGGGGGTGCTGCGACAATGTTTAGTGTTTTAAAATTTTTAATATTTCGCCATTTTCAAAACGTTACTTTTCGAAAATTTTAGAAACTTTACAATGAAAATTTTTGATAAAGTCGCGTTTTTTTGAAAGGTTAGATTGTTTTTCCAAATTTCAACTATATTGCAAAATTTAGATTTTTTCTTGTAATCTCGACCTTATTTTATTTTGGAGTATTGACTTTTTTAAAAAACTGTGAATACGCTTTCAAAAATTCCCATATTTTCCTAAATATTTGGATTTTTCGATATTCTGTCTTTCTTGTATTTTTTTAAAAATTAATTATTACATTTTTTAAAATTTTTACCATTTGAAAATTCCTACCTTTTATGAAAATGTAATTTTTTTTCAAAACTGGACTTTTGACTTTTTAAATATTTGACTTTCTCCTAATTTCATCTTTGTTAATAATTTTTTTTTGAAAACTTATAATTTTTTTATTGAAAATTTCGGTTTTTAATAATTTCGACTAGTTTTTATTTAAAGGTCAACTATTTTTCAAATTTCGACTTTTTTGGAAAGTTTCAATTATTTTTTGATTTTTTTTTGTTGAAAATTTCGTTACTTCTTAATTTTCGAAATTCTTTCAAAATTTCGATTTTTTTAAAAATATTATGAAATGTTTGACATTTTTTCAAAATTTTAATGCTTTTGACCTAAAATTTTAATTTTTTTAAAAAATGTTCCACTTTGATTCAAAATTATAACTACCAGAAATTTTAACTTTTTCCAAAGTTTTAATTTCTCAATATTTCGAATTTTGAAAACCTCGATCTACCTGGTAATTTTCAACTGTTTTCAATATTCCGGTTTTGAAAAATTTGGTTTTTACTGAAAATTTGAGTGCACATTTCACAACTATTCAAAATTTAAACTTTTCTAAAATTTCGAATTATTTCGTAAATTCGATAAAAATTCCCAAATCTTTTGCAAATTTTGATATTTTTTTAATTACGACTATAAATTTCGACCCTTTTCTTTTGAAAATTTCTTCTTTTGCAAAATTTTGACTTCTTTTGGAAATTTGAAAGATTTTGAAAATTTTTGCCTTGTCAACAAATTCCGACTTTATTAAAAATTTTAACCTTTTCTTAAATCTGCACTTTTTGGAAATTTCCAACCTTTTATTTTAATTTCCACTTTGTTGCAAATTCCAGCATTTTTTAAATGTTTGAATTTTTCAAAATTTTAGTTATTTTCCAAAATTTAAAATTTTTGACAAATTCAAAAATTTTGACCATTTTTTTCCACTATTTTCAAAATTTTGACATTTTTTGTAAACTGTCGATCCTTTATTTGACAATAGTGGTTTTTTTTTAAGTCAGACATTTCTCAAAACTTTTATTGACATTTTAGACTAATATTTCGTAAAATTTCAATTTCATTTCAAAACGTCGACTTTTTTTTCAAAATTTCGACTCTTTTTGAAAACTTGACTTTTTTTTAAAAAGGTTCTATTTTTTATAATTTTGTTTATACGTTTTTTTAAACATTTCCAATTAAATCTTCAACTTAAAAGAAAAGATTGTTTTCAAACTTGAACTATTGAAATTTTCGACTTTTTTTTGAAAACTACCTTTTCCTTTATTTGAAAATCGTGATTTTATTCAAGTCAGTAATTCCTTAAAATCTTTTATTGACATTTTCGACTAATATTTTGTAAAATTTGGATTCCATTTCAAAATTTCGATTTTTTTTTCAAAATTTCGATTCTTTTTGAAAACTTGATTTTTTTTTAAAAAGTTCTATTTTTTTAAAAATTTTGTTTATACATTTTTTAAGCACTTCTAATTAAATCTTCTACTTAAAGAAGAGATTGTTTTCATACTTGAACTTTTGATATTTTCGACTTTTTTTCAAAATTTTACCTTTTCAAAATTTCAACTTTTTCGATAATTACGAATTTTTTGATAATTCTTAGTTTTCTCCAATATTCAAAAAATTCAGCTTCTTTGAAAATTTAATTAAAAACCCTGCAATTTATTTTAAATCAGTGGCGTAGCGAGCTTAACTCGCGCCTGGGCACAGTACCTTTTTAGCGCCCCCCTCCCATTCGAAAATCATTTAATATTGCATGTAAAATAAAAAATAGCCAGGAATTTTTTGTTTTGCGGACCATTTGACGCCCCTTTGTGAGTAGCGCCCGGGGAATGATACCCTTCCTTGCCCACCCCTCGCTTCGCCACTATTTTAAATTTCCATATTTTTCCAAAAATTTGTCTTTTATTCACATTCCCAAAATTATTCAAAATGTCGACCATTTTAAAAATTAAAATTATTTTTCGAAATCTTTGCTTTCTTTTGAAAATTTGATTTCTATGAAAATTTCAAAATATTTGTGTTTTTTTAAATTCGCATTTTCTGATAACTTTTGCTTTATTTTTTAAAACTAGTAATATTTTTCTTTTTAAATTTACATTTTTCAAGAAAAAATTCGAAATAACACTCTAATTTGAAAAAATTAATTACAAAATTTTGTATTTTTAAAATTGTGGAAAGTTTTGAAACAAATTTCCAAAAAAAGTTGCATTTTATATACAAATAAATTGGCAAAATTTTAATTTTAATCACAAAAAATTGGCTTCAAGCTGGAATAATTGATTTTTGAAATTTCTCTGGAACTTTAAAATTACTAGAAAAAAATTAAATTAGAACAGTAAATTGTTAATGAATTTTTTTCCACATTTTGATTAATTTTAATTTCGAAATTTTGAGACTCTTCTAGAAATATTGACTCATTTTCTCAAAAACTTCTATACTTTCCACTTTAAAAGTCAAAATTATAAAAATATTTTTGACAATTAATTTATTGCAAACAACATTTTTTCTTAAGAGTTTTTTTTTGAAAAATATTGTTTACAGATAACAACTTTTTCTAGAAATGTGATCTGCGTTTTCTTGAAAATTTGGGTTAAGTATAAATTTCTTTTTTTTTATCGAAATTTAAATTCTAAATTCGAACTTGGGAATTCCAAGAATAAATTTAAGATTTTTAGGAAATTGGAAATTCCGATTCAGAATTCTCTTTGGTCCTGCAGCAGTAGCAATTTTTTAGAAAAATATCAAATTGTAAGAAAGGTTGAAATTTACAAGATTAATTTTTTCTTGAAATTTTAATATTTTTCCCAAAGTTTTCTTATTTTTATGCAAATGTGAAGTTTATTTTCCTTAAATTTATATCTAATAATTTTCAGTTTTTTATCAAAATTACAAAATAAAATGAATTTTAAAATATCAAAATTTGGTTAAAACATGTTTTAATTTCCAAAACAAATTAGAAATCAAAATTTTTACAAGAAAAAATATTTTAAAGAGAAAATCTCTAGGAAAAGTTGAAATTTCAAAAAACTTTGTATAAAATGTTTAGAGAAAAACACAAATTTCATGGGTTTTCCCATATATACAGTAAATTGTTAATGACTTTTTTTTCAACATTTTGATTAATTTTAATTTCGAAATTTTGAGACTCTTCTAGAAATGTTGACGCTTTTTCTCAAAAATTTCAATAATTGTCACTTTAAAAGTCGAAATTATAAGAATATTTTTGATAATTAATTTATTTCAAAAAAGTTTTTTTTCCTTTAATTCTAAAAATGTTATTTTTTTTAAATGTTGTTTACTAATAAAAAATTTCAACTTTTTCTAGAAATATGATCTAATTTCTCTTGAAGTTTTGAGTTTAATCTTTAAATTTCGATCTTTTTTTACCGAAATTTGAATTTTAAATTCGAACTTGAGAATTTCAAGAATAAATTTAACATTTCTAAAAAAATTGGAAATTCTGATTCAGAATTTTTTTTGCTCCTACAGTAGTGGCAATTTTTTAGAGAAATACCAAATTGTAAAAAAGGTTGAAATGTACAAGGTTCATTTTTTCTTGAAATTTTAATATTTCTCCCAAAGTTTTCTTATTTTTATGTACATTGAAGTTTATTTTTCCCAAACTTATACTTGATAAATTGAAATTTCTTCAAGAAAAAAAATTTTAAAGACAAAATCTCCATCAAAGGTCGAAATTTCACAAAAAAATCTTTGTACAAAATATTTAGAGAAAAACACAAATTGCATAGGAAAAAAGCAACATTTCTTAGTAAAAAAACCGAAATTTGAAAAAAAAATTAAAATATCTTTGCAAAAAAGTCGAAATTTTTTGTTTTTTACAAAATGTTAAAATTTTTATAGAGCTTTCACGATGTTTTTCAAACATTTGTTGTCAAAACTACAAAATGAAATGAACTTTAAATTGTTAGAGTATCGTGAAAAAACTTGACATTTTTGAAGCAAATTAGAGGAACACAAAGAAAAATCGGGAGAAGTTATAATTTCTAAAAGAAATTTTAAGAACGACACTTTCAGGAAAAATGGAAATTTGGAAAAAATTCTTTTTATAAAATTTTTAGGAAAAATGAAATCCTTGCAGAAAAAATCGAAATTTCCTAAAAAATCGAAATATCTGAAAGCAGCTCAACATTTTTATACGAAATGAGATTTGAGGTAAATAAAATTTGACTCTCTCTGGGGCATTTCGAGTGTTTACTCGACCTTTTTCTCGAAATATCTCTTTTTTAAAATTTCAATTTTTTTAAAATTCGTTTTTGTTTTCTCAAATGCCAAGGCAAAAATCGAAATTTTTTTTACAAAATCTGTCTTTTTCTTTTAAAATCTTAAATTTATTTTCAAAATTCGATTTTTTTGGATCGGAATTCGACTTTCTCAAAATTTCGAATTTTTATTTCAAAATTCATAGTTTTTTTTTCGAAATGTTACCACTTCTCAAAGTTCGTTTTTTCCAAGAATTTCAACTTTTTGATCTTCTGCAATTTTTAACTTGTTTATCAAGATTTGCCTCTTCCTCAAAGTTTGGTAGATCTTTTGATAAAAATCTCAAAATGTTGATCCGTTTTTTCAAAATTTAGATGAATTTAAATGAAATTTGACTCTCTCTGGGGCATTTCGAGTGTTTATTCGACCTTTTTCTTGAAATTTCGATCTCTTTTTTAAAATTTCAATTTTTTTTAAATTTGTTTTTATTTTCTCAAATCCCAAGGAAAAAATCGAAATTTTTTTTACAAAATCTGTCTTTTTCTTTTAAAATCTTAAATTTATTTTCAAAATTCGATTTTTTTGGATCGGAATTCGACTTTCTCAAAATTTCGAATTTTTATTTCAAAATTCATAGTTTTTTTTTTCGAAATGTTACCACTTCTCAAAGTTCGTTTTTTCCAAAAATTTCAACTTTTTGATCTTCTGCAATTTTTAACTTGTTTATCAAGATTTGCCTCTTCCTCAAAGTTTGGTAGATCTTTTGATAAAAATCTCAAAATGTTGATCCGTTTTTTCAAAATTTAGATGAATTTAAATGAAATTTGACTCTCTCTGGGGCATTTCGAGTGTTTATTCGACCTTTTTCTTAAAATTTCGATCTCTTTTTTAAAATTTCAATTTTTTTAAAATTTGTTTTTATTTTCTCAAATCCCAAGGAAAAAATCGAATTTTTTTTACAAAATTTGTCTTTTTCTTTTAAAATCTTAAATTTAATTTCAAAATTCGATTTTTTTGGATCTGAATTCGACTTTCTCAAAATTTAGAATTTTTATCTCAAAATTTATAGTTTTTTTTTCGAAATTTTACCACTTCTCGAAGTTCGATCTTTCTGAAAATTTCAACTTTTTGACTTGCAAATTTCAACTTGTTTATTAAGATTTGCCTCTTCCTCAAAATTTGGTAGATCTTTTGATAAAAGAGAAATAGTAAAATGCGAGATGAGTTGGATTTAGATTTTTTCTTCAAATCGTAATTATTTTCCTATAATGCTGACATCTTTAAAGAAACTTGAGTTTTTTCTTAACATTTTAATTCCTACTCGAAATATTGATTTCTTTCTGAAAACTGTTACAAAAATTAGTTTATGAAAATGTGATTTTGATCAAATTTAAAAATAAAATAGGTTTTGAAATATCGTAACTTTGTGAAAGAAACCTAAAATTTCTTTAAAAACAAAACAGAGAAAATTTAAAATTTCTACAACAAATTGTAAAATAAAAAGGGTTCAGAAAATCTTGAGAAAAAACTCGTAAGTGAAATTGGGAGTGCTGTAATTCCACAGTGCCTATAGGCCAGCCGCCACTAATTACTTCCCATCCTTGATTGAAATTGATGCATAGACGCACATAAGTTGACTATAGCAGGAATTTATTAGGTTAAAATTTTGCCGAAACCAAAGATGGTTAATAGCCCAATCAAATTATTCAAGTTACCTTTTAAAAGGTCGGGTTTGGTATTTCTGAAAATGTTAGTTTGGCTATCGAAACATGTTGTGTTCTTCATGTTTCTTGATCTCAGGGGACAAGATTTGTTTATCGATTTTTAAAGGAGGTTATAAGAAAGCCAGTGGCGTAAAGCCTGGTTTCCTATTGTTTATTTTATTTAATTTTTTTTTTTGGTGGAACCGACTGGTCCTTGGTTATCTTCAAAAATTGAAATACAAATCTTGTCTCCTGAAACCAAGAAAGATTAAAAAAACACAACAAAGGTTACTCTAACGCGTTTCGACAGCTAAGCTATAAGCTATATAGTTTAATTTTTAGCAACGCGATATTTTGGTCAATCATCATCGACACATACTGCCTTATCTGTATCTGTGAATGGGCGTGGTCATCCTTAAGGGTATATCTAATACTTAATTTATTATTTACATGGGAGCCAAAATTTTTCAGTATTGTATGTAAATCACAGACTAACGTGGTCGTGTTTCCAGGCAGTTCCTTAAAATGCAATTTCTCTTTATTTAAGCAGCATATAAAATCGTGGCGTATAATTCGTTAATTTGCAGTAACCCCCTTTCGTAATTTTTCCCCGCGTTCATTAATTTAAATTTAACCATAAATGAATTGTGTATAAATCAAAGGCGCGTAACAAAGAGCAGTTGAAAGTAATCGTAAATCTCTATTAAAATTAACTGCGGCGCTCGAAATCAGAGTTGGCCTTAAATAAGCGTTTCCGTTCTCTCCCGGCCTGCATAACTTGTTCCCTGCGCTGATTATTATATCCCGGAAATATACATTTACATATTCATACGACAATACTCTAAGCTCGGCTTTATGAGTTTCAGGAGACTCCACTTATGGTAAGCCTGAAAAATCTGCCTGATTTACATAAAAAATATCAAAGAAATTTCTAGCCTTTAACTGAATCAGAAAGACGAAAAAAATTCGTGCGAGTAGGACTTGTACAATTAGGGTTCCGTACCAGAACTCCAGCGAGGAATCAATAAGCCAAATTAAACTACTTTTATTTATGTATGAATCCTGAAATCTTATCCAAATTATACTGTGTGATAATTGAAAGATTAAAAAAAAGTATTTTCATTTTTTACAATCAGAAGTAACATTTCCGGAATTGCTGTCATAATTTTAACAGCACATGGCATTCCCAATGACTAACACGGTTTATGAAATCAAGCTAAAATGAAGTTTGGTCGTATGGTCGTATGGTCGTAAAGTCTCAGCTGGATGTGGTGCATTCATGCTTAGTCTGCCGTAATTGCTGTATTGCAAGTAATTAAAAAAACTGTGCTGGCTCTTAAATACGCGTTTCAATGAAAACTCTTCATCCTAAATAACTTTTCAGATCATTATTTTTGGAAAAAATGAAAAAACACGTCAATAAATATACAGGGTCCTGCAACAGTGCGTCGGGCATCTATAGGTCCTATAATAAAGAAGTTAGGAATTCCGATCACATGCACACCTTAACTGTGCACGAGGATGTATTTCAGGAAAATATGTTCACATGTACAGGGCGTCTCCAAAAAGTGTGAGCCGCTCAGAGAGAATTTTTTTACATAGAACTTCCTACATTTCTTTTACATTTTTGGGTTTCTTTCTGACAACTTTACATATTGTTAAATTTGGTTAGATAGTTCCAGAGTAATAAATAAATAAATAGAAAAAAAAATTTTCATTATTTTCTTTAAAAATTCATTAAATATACAAAAACGCCCTAAAATCAAAACTACGTTAGGTTTTTACTGTAATGGGTCTCTAGTTACTTCGCTCTAAATATCTTAAGCCTAACTTGTACAGGGTGTCCAAAATTCAATGCCAAATTGGCTAAAATATGAAGCAATTTTCTTCGTTTTTTCAAATAGATCATCTTGTATATTTTTTTCCATGAAATACAGAATTAAAAAATAAACATTTTTTGTACCTACAAATATTTCGAAATTTTTAACGGTTAAGCAGATATTCGTCTCGGATTATTACATATGGCTCTTTCGACACTAACAAGGGAAGTACCCGAGGTGTACCCCTCCGATTTTTTTCATTGTGTGATATGTTATAGTATATAAAAAAATATTGGACACGTATTTTTTTTAAAGCTAACTTGGCGATTTAAGTGGTGAAACCACCCCTTAAAAGTAACCCCAAAAAGCAGCTTTTCTTTAATAATTCAAGAATTAATTAGGATTTTTTGATAAAACAAACGCTCTGTTATTTCTCATAAGAAGGCGCTTCCAAAAATATATTAGATATGTTAAAAAGTTGCAATCCCTAATTTTTATGGGGGTGAGTGTCATTTTTTGTCTTACATATCAACTTTTGAACAACTGAATTTCCTCAAATTTAACAATTTTATTAAGAAAACTAAAAAAATAAAATTGACCTGTCTCGGGGTTTTGCAAAAACAATTCTTGAAAGGGGTAATTTTCCCGTTGAGTTAATTTTTTTCTGTACAGTGATATGGAAAGTAAAACACAACATGTTTTCAATTTTATTTCTATAATGATTATTTTAACATATATTTTGCATTAACAGTGAAATAACGTAAAACCCCTATTTTTATGACGCCTAGAGAACCCAATGGATTTGATCATTATTAGATTGCGAATCAAAACATTTATTTTTTCACCTTTAACTTATTATATGTTGATATTTCATCAAAATAATGTATCAACAATTTTTTTAGGTGCTAAATTTGTGATTTAGGTGGTGAACTCCCCACCCCTAAAGATAACCCCCAAAAACAGTTTTTCTTTAATATCTCAAGAATAAATTGGAATTTTTCGGTAAAACCATTGTTACGTTATATCCCATAAGAATGTTTTGACAAATGACCAATTAAATGTTCTGTAATTAAACAGTTAAACGTGCTTAAAATTGAAAATATGTACAACCGCAACCATAGACTAGTTTCGGCCTTCCTTGGCCTCGTCAGCATGGTACGGTGGTTGTACACACTTCCAATTTAAAGCCGTTAGTCAGTCGTATAAGTACCCAAGAGAGCAAACCTCCATCGGGTGACTTGTAACTGACTTTTAACTGTTTATTACGCAAACATTCTCGCTACATGCTAATTGAAGCATTCTAAAAACGTATCAGTTATGCCAAAGGGTTGCAACCCCTAATGTTTATAGGGGTCGGTTTCATTTTTTTCTGTTATACCAACTTTTAAATCATTGAATTTTATGGAATTTGGCAATGTGATTAAGAAAATAAAAACATAAAATTGACCTATCTCGGGGTTTTACAAAAAAATTATTGGAAAAGGTGATTTACTCCTAGGGTTATTTTTCTATATAGAATGATAAAAATAATTAAACAGAACATCTGGTTTTACTTTTATTGCTATAATGCTTTTTCTGATATACAGAGTTTTTCAACGAAAATGTTTACGAAGTTTGTTCCATCACGGTAAATTTTCTAAGTTTATTCTTAAAAGTTAATCGACTATTTCTAAAACACTAATAGCCCGAATTTCAAATGTAGCACATCACTGAATAGATAGTTAAAATATCTTTCAAATGAAGTATTATTTGGATCGTATTGCCATTTAAATTTTTTGAGGTAGTTGGAGTGGGGGGAAGGGGCAAAGCGATGTGATCAAGAACTTGACGCCAAAAGCTGTCCCCCTTGAAATAAAAATCGACCTGTTTTTGGAAATTTTTCTGCTATTCTCCGTTTTTGAGTTATTAAGGGTGGCTACTTTTCGTTGAAAAACCCTGTACATATTTTGCAGTAAAATTAAAATAATATTAAACTTTTACCTTTACAAGGGTTGGCGATGGTATTGAGCATTACCAGATTGCGAGTCAAAGAATCAAAAATGGCTTTGATAAAAATTAATTACCTTTAATTATGTTGTAAGTTAACTTTCAAGGTCTCTTAGGACTATAAATAAATAAATTTGGTGGAACGGACTGGTCCTTGGTTATTTTCAAAAATTGAAATACAGAAGTTCTGCATTTTTGAAGATAACTAAGGACCAGTCCGTTCCACCAAACTTATGGCTTCCCGGTTTACAAAACGGAATCTCTACTTTAAGATAACTACTAAAATTAGATTAATATCTGCTGACATCTACTTCCTTAAAACATGCCGAAAAAATAAAGTTTTTCCAAATTTTATCAACATTAGTTTACCTATTAATTGTCCAGTGGCGAACGAAGTTACGTACATCGCTAAACAAAAATGGCTTGGTTTGGAACTAGATCGTCAGTAAAGTAAACGAAGTAAGCTCGAGTTGCAATCTTATTAGACCAGGGTAGCAGCCTTCAAAAACGATAAAAAGTTTAAAAAATCCTAGTAGGATGAAACCTATTAGAAAAGGAAGATCATGCAACAAAAATGATAGGAAAAATGATGGTGATCTGAGGTCGGGAAGGGGTAGGGGGTGAGTTTTTAGGGGTAAAAAACGGTTTATCTCGATTTCTGGCAAAACTACAAATCCTATGAAAAAAAGTTAAATGGCAAAGTTGCAGGTAATAAGAAGATCTACAACTTTTGTATTTACACTTTTTTAACATAACCTTAAAATTCACGTGAAAAATTAAAAAAACCAGGTTTATGGTTTTTTATTTTTCTTTTACAAAAAAATTTTTTTTCACGAAATTTGGTGACAACTTACCTTTTTATATCCCAAAGGCACTGTAATTTTTTTGATTTAAAATATTTATTTTTTCACCTTATTTTGACTCAATATCGAAAAAGCAACCTAATTTTCAATCGAAAACTCTCACGTTAAAATTTAAGCTTTTTTAAAAAACTCGGTAGGCTTTTTGTTCGTTGAAATGTCTACTTTCTAATGGTGTAAAAAATATACATTACTATAGTAAATCTTCTAAGGAAACTCAAAAAAACGAAAAGTACTCCAATTCGAAATTTTTTTTTTATCTTTATGTACAATTTTAAGCTATTTGTTAAAATTTATACTTTAATTACTCGAGAAACGTAAGATTCCATTTTACATTGATAAACAAAAAATTGTACATCGAAATATACAACTACAATTAACAACCAAATAAATTAATAAAGTTAATATTTAATAAGACATGGGGCATATTATCAGCTTCAAACTTGGCTGGGTAACAAACTGACAGCAACAGATTGGGGCCGGAAGCAACATCTACGGGGCATTATGCCCAAATTTCCAGAAAAAATTAATTCTAGACATATTGCTGAAAACTATTTGCTGCAACTGTGAAACTGGATGCAATAGTTTAAAATGTGGCTACCGAAAACATGGTTTAAAATGCAAAAATTTATGTTCAAATTGTCATGGTTCTGAAAAATGCGTCAATGTGGTAGAAGAAACCTACGAGGAAGTTAATGATCTAGACGAAATTGTAGATGAAGAACCAGTGCAAACTAGAAATGATGTTGGAGACGAAGACGATGATGGTCTTGAAGACTTCGAAGATCTAGTAGAATCGGAAAGGTGTGCTGAATCTAATGATGGAGAAATACTATCAAAGAGACAAAAACTAATGGATAAGTGATTAAAATTAAAGACAATTATTCTGATAAATAAAAAGATTAATTTTCTATGACATAAATATAATGAGAATTTAAGAAATAATTTTTTTTTACTGAAAACAATAGCTACAGTCATATTTTTTAGATTAAATCCCCTTAAAATCCAATCTTTAATATTTAAAACAACTATGTTTTTTGCAATCTTTATGATTTTTGAATTTGAAATTTTTTTGTTTATCAATGTAAAATGGAATCTTACGTTATTCGAGTAATTAAAGTATAAATTTTAACAAATAGCTCAAAATTGTACATAAAGATAAAAAAATTTTCGAATTGGAGTATTTTTCGTTTTTTTGAGTTTTTTTAGAAGATTTACCATAGTAATGTATATTTTTTTTAAACCGTCAGAAAGTAAACATTTCAACGAACAAAAAGCTCACCGAGTTTTTTGAAAAAGCTAAAATTTTAACGTGAGATTTTTCGATTGAAAATAAGGGTGCTTTTTCGATATTGAGTCAAAATAAGGTGAAAAAATAAACATTTTAAATTAAAAAAATTACAGTGTCTTTTGGATATAAAAAGGTAAGTTTTCACCGAATTTCTAAAAAAAAAAAATTTTTGTAAAAGATAAAAATAAAAAACCATAAACCTGTAGTTTTGCCAGAAATCAAGATAAACCGTTTTTTACCCTTAAAATCTCATTCCCTACCCCTTCCCGACCTCAGATCGCCCGTAATTTATTTTCCCTTTTATTTTTGTTGCATTATCTTTCTTTTCTAATAGGTTTTATCCTACTATCAATTTTTTTTGTTTCAAAAATTATGTACCCTGGACTATATGGACTTTACTTAGAATTAACCAGTAATTTAAGTGAACACGAATTTATAGAATTTTGTGAATTTCAGAGGAAAATGTTCTGCACCATCTCTGAGAAGGTTAGACAAAAGTCGAACATTCTCAAGAAGAAATTATGCAAATTAGTTGCCCTTAAAGAACATTCTTCTCAGAAAAATATTAATATTTTAGAAAACCTCTCTTTGCAGCATTTTGACAAAGCTGAATTAAGCCTTTTGAACAAATGGGTTAATTACGCCCTGCCATCCTCCCGCGCCGATTTGGAAGATGTTGTGTCCATTGAGAGCTTCTTGAGTTCCATGGCGGACGACACTAGAGGCTTGCAGACAAAAGCTTTCTAGAAATCTAAAAAAACGTAAAACCATCACACGTAACGAATAGAAATATTGTCCAAAGACTGCGAGAGAAAGATTGTTTTTATGTAAAGGCAGGTTAAGGTAATAAGGTTGTCATTCTAGATAAAAAGGACTATTACGAACGAGTTGACAAACTCATTAGTAATAGCCCCTATCAAAACAGAAGAACCATTTGAGTAAAATGTTAAGTGGGCTGAAAAAAGTGCTTGACAAAAGTAACAGCTTTTTTATTACAACTTTAAAAAGATCTCTCCATGTATCTAACCCCACTGTACCTAAATTATATTGTCTGCCAAAAATACATGAACCTGGAAAAGCGGTGAGACCAATTGTGTCAGCTATTGGAGCACCGACCTATAACTTATCAAAATGGCTAGTAAAAGAATTCAGCAAATTAGAATTCCAACAACTCACTTTGTTAGTCAAGAATTCCCAAGAGTTTGTGCAGAAAATTCAGAATGAAGCGTTGTTGGAGGGTGAAATGCTGGTTTCTTTTGATGTTTCTTCCTTCTTTCCCAATGTACCCATATAACAAACCTTATTATACCTTCGAGATCTGCTGCAATCTAATAACTTTTTAGGCAAAATTATTGACAAATATATTTCATTAACGAAAATATGTATAAATCAAAATTATTTCCAGATTAATAACGAGTTTTATGAACAACTTGAGGGTGTAGCCATGGGAAATCCTTCGTCACCTTTCATGTCTGAGCTCTTCATGACTGTTTTAGAAAATCGTCTTAAAAATGAATGTAGTTTGTTTCCTAGGGTATGAATTAGATATGTAGATGATATTTTTGCTATTTTCGAAACAAAAAATCACAATTTAGATAGATTGATGTATTAAATTCACGTTTTCTAACAGTTAAATTCACCTTAGAGTTAGAGAAAGAAGCAGCTTTACCATTTTTAGACACTTTAGTTATTAGGAATAAAAATAAAATAGAATTTGATGTATACAGGAAAGACACCAGCACCTTTCGCCATATAACTTCCGATTCTAAGCATTGTGTACAACACAAAATGGCAAGCTTCAATTTTCTTACCCATAGCTTTCCGAATCTTCTTTTAATAGAGAAAGATTCGGAAAAGAGTTGAAGACAATTAAACATATAGCTGAATTTAATGGATTCGATCCAAATATTATTTATAAAATTATTAATGCGAAAAAATTCAAATGTGAATTGGTAAATATCACAACTTTCCGAGCTGATGAAAAAAAAAACAAAAAAACTTTAAGTTCGTCTCACTTCCATTTGAACCCTCGCTTACGCATGGTTTAGGTGGAATTTTACGTAAACAGGGCTTCCGGGTTGTTTCTAGTTCTAACGGAAAATTAAATTCGCTTTTGGGTAGTTTAAAGGTTAAAGTAGAGCAAATGGATAAGTCCGGTATTTATCAAATTTCATGCAGGGATTGTTCTCAAAAGTATGTCGGACAAACTAGACGATCTCTTAAAATCCAACTAAAGGAGCATTTGGCTCATTTGAGGTACGGAAGAACTGAGAAGTTAATTTTTTATAAAAAAATGTAATTTTTAGGTTGGGGTTTCCGAAAAGTCGTCTTTCAGAGAAAGATGAATATAAAGAAAAATTACGGTATTTCGAAAAGACGGATTCTGAAAATTTTCTTTCGAAAATTCCTAATTTCTAGAAATGTTGAATATCAAAATCCTTGTCTTCTGGGAACTTTTTCCTAGAGAGCAACCGCTTCGCTAGGTGGCAGTGTTTCAACGGTTGGTAGTTCAGAGCTACCTATGATTTACTATACGCTCCTGGAGGGCTGCATGAATTTGTAGTCTAGGTTGCATTCTATCTGCAAACGACATTGTTGACGATGGCCATAGTCTCTATGGATCAATAGGTGACGGTAGTACTAAGAAGTCACACGCTTGACGTCCGTGAATTCTTTAGTACTTACTTGTCGGAACATTTGTTAGCATCCAAGTTGGATATACCAAACTGACGAGATCTAACAAGATCGAAACCGGTATTTGGTTTCCAAACTTCGAATCTAATAAATGTTTAAACCTATTTGTCTGTGCATTAGAATCAAAATTTAAGATAAAAATCCAAACTTAAGAAAGAAACTTAAAATCAAACCAACCTTTAAGAATTATTCCAGTCCAAATTTTTGGAAATTCAGATTCCAAAACGTTAAAATGTGTGAAAAACCCAATTTTAAGAAAACAAGGTGAAATCTAAAAAAAACGATCGAAATTTTGGGAAAAATTTGGAAGTCGAGAAAAAATTCGAAATTTTTCGGACAAAGTCAATTTTAAGAAGAAAAGTCAAATTTTATGAATAAAGTCAAACTGTAAAAAATGCATTTTAAAAATTAGTCGAAATTACCAGAAAAAAAAACAAATTTCGAGAAAAAAAGTGTAATTTTTACACACAAGTCCAAAAAGTCGATTTTTGCTAATAAAGTCGAAATTAAAAAAAGACAAATTTAGAAAAAATGTAGTCGAAATTCCAAAGAAGACAAATTTCAAGAAAAACACGAAATTGGTGTTGAATGTAAAATTTGGAGACGTAGTTAAATTTTGAGACGTACTTAAATTTTAAGAATACTCATTATGAAAAAGACGAATTTCTAAATCAATTTAAAATTTGAGAAAGACCAATTTCAAGGAAAAAGTTGAGATAAAGATGCAATTTTGAAGAGATCGAAAAAAATAATTGAAATACAAATCTTGTTTCCTGAAACCAAGAAAGATTAAAAACACAACAAAGGCAGTTTTAACGCATTTCGATAGCCAAGCTATCATCTTCAAAAATTAAGATCGAAATTTTAAAAAACAAATACCAATTAAAAAAGCAAATATTTGAGAAACAGATCAAGCTTTTACTCAAAAAAAGATCGAAATTGCGATAATTTTGCGATTATGACTTTTTATTTTAATTTGATTCATAAAATAAGTCTTTAGCTCCGAAAATTCAAATAAAAAAATATAAAAATTCCAAGAAGGTTGAGCTTTTGAATAAAAAAATTGAAAATTTGAAGTACACCTTCTCAATGTTTCAATAAAAAGATTAAAAAAATTAGAAATTTCTTTGAACTTATTTCGATTGTGTCAGTTTCAGAATTTTGATAGTTCTCTCGAAAGTTTAAGAAATAAGAAAGGACAGAAAATTTTTAATTAGTTCTTAAAATGTCGTCCCTAAATTTCGATGTTATTCTTAAATTTTCATTCTTAAAGTCGAACTAAAAAAAAGAGATACCTTATCTTCAAATTTAAAACTGAGAAAACATTGAAATTTCTGAAAACAAAATCCGAAACATTTTCTAAAAATAATTTCATTTTTTTGCTGGAATTTTAACCACTTTTTCTTAAACCTTAGAATTTAATCTTTTTAAAGTCGACATTTCTACCTACTTTTTAAAATTGTTTCTCGAAACTTCAAGAAATAATCGGAGTTTGAAAAAAATGTTTATTTTCGGTAAATTAACAATTTCATGAAGTATTTTTAGAAAAAATTTGAATCTTTGAATATAATTACTCAAATTTTCGATTTTGTGCAGAAAATTTTGACTATAAACTCGAAATATAGAGATTTCAAAATTTCTAAAGGTAAGTGTTCCCCCATATTTTGTTTTAAACTTGGGCAGTGCCAAATTGAAACAAAGTTTCGGGTTTAAAACTTAAATGTTTAGAAGTGTATACCGAAAAAATAAAAATCAATCAAGAGCGAATCGGCCTCGTACAAATGGGTTCCGCATCAATTACGAATCTGCAGTGGTAGTCAATAGACCAAATTAGTTCATTATTACTTATGTAGTAATTTGAAATTTTATCCAGATTTTCCTGTTATGTAATTGACAAATAAAAAAATTGTCTATTTTCAAGTACACATTTTTTTCTCCAATTAATCGCAGTATATATGGAATGGGTGACTGTGTTGATAATATCTCGGTTAAAAAGCATTTAATTGCAATTCGTAATAAGTCGATGATTAATACAGTTCATAGAATAGCCTGGAATCGTGCTAAAATGTTCCATTCCTACTGCAATCACTGCGTTGCGTGCAATTTAATAAACCCGTGCTAACTCCGAAAATATTCGTTTAAATAAAATAATGAAAAAAAGAATTTGATCTATATTCTATATTTTTGCTAAATCAAGTTTTTTATTCGAAAAATTTAATATTGTATGCGTCAAAACGCCTTGGAATGCAACTTTCTATTTTTTCAGAAAATATTTTTCTCTTAACAACTATTACGATATGAAAAAGCTTGCAGTTTGCAATAATCCATGAGTCAATATCTACTTACTTTATTAAAATATAAATTTTATTTTTAAAAACCTAGAAGGTCAGGGGGGGAACGATGGTTATTTCTTACACATTTTGAACTGTATTTGTAAGACAATTGGATCGCTTTTTTAAATGATACCTCACACGATATTCTAACATATTAACTAAACTTGATTTCTGGGTGACCAAATTAACCGCCCATTTTATTATAAAACATTTTCTTATAATATTTATATCGTTGGTTGGCGTGCGAGGTCATCAAGAACCAAGGTTATGTAAAATTTCACATTTCTGCGTTACATAGTTTTTGAGGAAAACGTCTTTGTGACAGACCGACGATCGAGCACGAGAGTGAGATTATAAGAGCTAATTTTTTTCTTTTTAAGGTAGGAACCCTAAAGAGAACAAGTAAAACATAAAACATGTATTCATGCAAAATTGGAATAAATTCATGCGGAAACGGATTCATTAACGAAGTTAGCTCCTAAGATATATAGGCAACCTTCAATACTGTTGCGCGTTATCGGTTCGAATGATTAACACATTAATTATAACCACTTTATTTCTACACTGAACTCGGAACACTACAATTGCAATTCACTAACACTGTTTAACTAACTTATTCATTGACTTCTAACTAACTTGACTAACTAACTAACCAACTCGAGGGAAAGGCAACCGCGTTTATATAGTTCCCGTTTCCGGGTTCTAGAAAAATTCAGCAGATAAGGCTTATCGTTTGCCAAAATTTCTGGAACGCTTGTCAGCCGTTTGCTTCATTATCGCGCCCGCTTTCCTTTATCAGATTTTTCTAGAAAATTTTCTTAGCTAAACTTTATAATTATATTTCGTTTCAATACAATCGCCTGTATTATTCATTGCATACATTTTAGATGGTTTTTAACCACCATTTTACTACCTTAGATGATGGATTTTAAAAAACACTCCTTTAATGCTCACCAACGTATTATGGGGGACACCTACGTGAAATTTCATGTTTCTAGATCCATCGATGTAGGCCGTGGGTCGTCTCCCAGTCAGTGCGTAGAGATTTATTAAGTAGATGTTGAGAATTTGTATTTCCATAAATAAATAAAAGATTTTCGACTTTTCCTTAAATAGTTTTATAAAAATTACTTTTCTCAAAATTTTTTCCCAACCATTTTACATAGTTTTGTTGCTGTCAAAGGTCTGTCATATCAAATTTTCTGCAAAAAAAATTTTTCGTTTTGATGGAACGGACTGGTCTTTGATTACCTTCAAAAATTAAAATACTAATCTTGTTCCCTGAAACCAAGAAAGATTAAAAAACACAACAATCTTTGTTGTGTTTTTTAATCTTTCTTGGTTTCAGGGGAGAAGATTTGTATTTCAAATTTGTCCTGATAGAAATTTTGAAATATTGAAAAAGGTTTCTTTTGCACTATTTCAAGAAACTTCCTCAAATGTTAACGTGTCTCTGCAAAATTTTTTTTTAAAAATTCGAATTTTTTGCTATACTTTTTTTTCTATACTTTTCCCGTCTTTTCCTGAAAAATTCGGCTTTTCTATAAACATCTTATAAAGAAAGTTTTGTTTTTTCTCAAGATGAAGCAACAAGCCATGTAAAATTTACTAAAACCGTTCATATAAAAATAGGTTTCATTGTTTACTTACAACTACAGGTGATATCTTACTTCGAATTTAAAAATAACGTTTTTTCATAACAAAGGACAAAAAAAACAACCTGCGTAACGCTTGGTATTTTTGTTGTTGGCATCACATATATAATTAGTGAAGTTAAAAATACGTCGTAATAAGGTCGTTAGAGATGGCAGTTCATCCAGCGTTAGTGGTAATTATGTCGCAAAAGTACATTGTGACGGACAGTAATAAGTCTACAGCTCTTTGTAGACAATTGTCGTAATTATGTCAGTTCGTTTGGAGCGAAACACAATTTTACCAAACTCGGGAACGCATATTATTTAAATTATACTGAAATTAGATATTCTACTAACTCCAGCATGTCGTTTTTAGGGTTCCGTACCTTGAAAGAAAAAAAGGAACTCTTATCTCACTCTCGTGTCCCTCCGTCCCACCGAGGTTTTCCTCGAAAACTATGTAACGTAGAAATTTGAAATACGCAGCGTTAGTTCTCGATAACCCACGCAAATACCACCAGCCAACGACTAGAAAAAAAAGAAATTTTATAATGAACTGAGGGCTTAATTTGGTCTCCGACGAATCAAGTTTTAGTTAATGTATCGTGTGAGGTATTATTTGAAACAGCTACCTCTAAGGATCCCAAAATATTTGTTTTTATAATTTTCGAAGTTAAAACTAGTTTATTAAATTGTACGCAATACGCTTATTGTGGTTGAAATCGAACATTTTAGCGCGATTCGAGGCGATCTCATAAACTGTGTTAGTCATCTACTTATAGCAAATTGAGAATGAATGCTTTTTATCTGAGACATTATCAATTCCATTAAAATTTGGATTGATTGCAGAAAAAAAGGTGTATATCTGAAAGTAGAATATTTTTTTATTTTTCAATTATAACACAAGAAAATTTGGATAAGATTTCAAATTCGTACATAAGTAACAATGATTTAATTTGGTCTATTGTCTGTTCACTGCAGTAATTGGTACGTAACCCTAATTGTGCGGCCCGACTAGCTCTTGGTTGTTTTATTTTGCTTATTTGTAGCATGAGTTATTTATAGCTCATTAAGTGATGCCATCTAAATAATTTTAATTATCTACGATGAAACCTCCATGAAACATTTTATGGAAATATGGACACGTCGAAATAATAAGGCAAACGTCAAGTAAAGTGAAAACGATGTTGAATGATTCAGTCAGCAAAGGTCTATCGGATACAATCATTATGCTCGACTGAGCTTCACAGAATGCAATTCTAAACTTGATTCGAAATTCTATTAAGGTAGGCTGGCGACATTCAAGGCGAGTAAACCAAAGAAACTGTCCTGTGGTTTTAATGGTTTTCCATCGCTGCCTCGCAACCCATACATTAACCATTTAAGGGTTGAGCAGATACCACTGTTATTTTGAGCAGTGACTGAATCATTTCTAGACAATGATTTATGTTTTGAACACTTACTACGTGGCCTTATCCACGGCCACAAATCCCCAGAATTCTCTCTAATTAGAATATTTGTAGAATTGTGAATTAGCAATATTTTTAGATAATTTTTTAAGGTCTGGTCTCTACGACTTCGATAAAATTTTTCTTGGCTATCTAAAAATTATAATGTCAATCTTCGACCCATATTTAAGACTAACGACTAGTCTGGCTTTATCCGGGTGAAAAATATCTAGACTACACTCTCATATGATTTAATTGTAAACAATGCGATAAGTAAATTGTATTATTATTATTATTTCTCAGTATACTACATTTTTGTAATACTTTTGTTGTTGTTGTAAATGAGACTTATTTTCAAAATTTGACTTTTTGCCCAAAATTCGGCCTTCTTTGGGAAATCTCGACTTTTTTCTAATCTTAAACTTAATTTTTAAAAACCCTTTATTTTTTTTTCAATATTCATCCATACTTCTAAAAATTCGATTTTTTTTGTTTGGAAATTTGTACTTTCTTCAATTTCACTTTCTGGAAGTTTAGATTTGTCCCTCAAAAATTCGTATTGTAACGCAATGTGAATAGATGAAATAGGATTTAGAATAGAATTGTAGAATTTAGTAAATAAAAAAAAGATTCTAGAAGGATTTGATAAGGGGAAAGCGGCCGCGATAACGGAACAAATGGCAGATAAGCGTTCCAGAAATTTCGGCAAACGATAAGCCTATCTGCCGAAAAGTTCTAGAAGCCGGGGGCCAAAACTAAGCGTTCCAGAAATGAAAATCTTTAGCAAAGATTTTCGTGTATATTAACATTGAAAATTCGAAAACATAAACAGAATTTATTAGGAAACATTTCTGAAAGTCTCGCTTTTAAATACATAATTATTTATTATTATTTTAATTTTTATTATTTCAAATTTTAGGACACAAAACGAAATTCTTACTTTTATTACAATTTCTAGTTTAAACTTAAAATTTTCTATCTCTTGAAGTCAACTTCTTTGTGGAATTTTTTTTGTACTTTTATTTATTTTTTGTTCATTTCGTACTTTAATTCAAATCCTATAGAAAAAAGTCGAATATTTCAGGATAAAAAATAGACACTTTTATTAAAAGAACAATTTTTGAGTCAAAAATAAAAATTTCTAAATAAAAACTAAGACAGAATTCTCAGAATTCGACCGGAATTCTCAGACTTCGACCGGAATTTCCAAATTACAAATTTTCTAGAAGTTGTCAATTTCCAAGTAAATAATCCTATTACCTATTCCATGCTTTATACTAGAAAATTGCATATTTTTGATTTTTGAAATTTTCCTCAAAATCTCAAAATTTTTGCTTAATAGTAATTCCATTTTATTTTTATAAATGTTAGGTTTTTCTCAAAAATTGGCATTTTTTTTCAATATTTGTAGTATAATTTTGAATTTTTTAAAAACGAAAATTCGAGAATTTTTTATAAATGTTTTAGATTAATTATGTCAGAAATTGTTTGCATTTTAAATTTAACTGTCAAATATTCACGTTTTCTTTGATTGTATACAACCGCCACCTCGAAATATCGACTTTTTGGGAATTTTGAAGCCCAAACAAAAAGAAATTTAAAAAATTCTGGTTTTTTTTCAAAATTTTTTGTTTAAAATTAAAATTATTAGTTTCTTTAGCTCAGCATTATTTTGATCAGGACGATCCATAAAAACATTTGCAAATTGTAAAGAAGATTTCATGGAAAAACAACTTTAATACTGATGAACCAAATACCCAACTTTTTAGTATAAAAATATTTTGTTTTTGACTGTCCAAGAGGCATTTGTAAATTTTAGAGAATTTTTCTTTATCTTCATATATATTGTAACGCAATGTAAATAGATGAAATAGGATTTAGAATAGAATTGTAGAATTTAGTAAATAAAAAAAAGATTCTAGAAGGATCTGATAAGGGGAAAGCGGCCGCGATAACGAAAGAAATGGCAGATAAGCGTTCCAGAAATTTCGGCAAACGATAAGCCTTATCTGCCGAAAAGTTCTAGAAGCTGGGGGCCAAAACTATAAAAAGGCGGTCAGCTTTCCCTCGAGTCAGTCAGTTAGAGTCAGTGTAATTAGTGAGTTAGTAGAAGTCAATAATAAGTGAGTTAATTGTCAATTGTGGTGATCCAAGTTGAGTTCAGTAATAAAGTGGGTATAATCTATCACGTGTATCAATTCGAACGGATAAAGCCCGTAACAGTATTTTACTAGCAATGTAATCAATCCCTTAATAAAGCCCTAAGAAAAGTAAAAAAAAACCAACATTTGAATAATCTGAGGACAACATTTTAGGGTTGTTTCCACTTTTTCTCAAAATTCGTTTTTTCTATGTTCAAAATTTTGATCTTTTCCCCAAATCCAACTTCTTTTTCATAAATGTCTTTTTTTAAATCTTTAAATTACGACTTTTTCCTCGAAATTTTGTTCTTTTTTTTTGAGATTTTGACCTTATATTCAAAATTCAATTTTATCGAATTTCGCCACTTTTCTCAAAGATCCACTTTTTCTCAAAATTTTGACTTTTATTTGATTTCAGCTTCCTGAAAATTGTAATTCCCAAAATTTTAGGTCTTACGTTTTTGAAAATTTTGACTTTTCTCTCGAAACTTATCTTTTTGTCGCCAGTTTGACTTTGTTATTAAAACTTAATTAATTTGACTGAAATTGAGAAATTTCCAGTTGTCAGACAATTCGAAATTTCTGGTATCTTTTATTGCATTTTTTTTGAAGTCATTTAGTCATTTTTCTCAAAATTTTCATTTTTTTAAGTTTCGATTTTTTTAATTTGTCTTGTTCTCGAAATTTCAAACGTGTTTTAAATTTCTTCATTTTTCCCATTCAGGAGCATTGTCTTTAAAATTCCTTTTTTTGGAAATCTTGTTTTTTTTAGTGTAGACTAGTTTCAGTTTTTAGGTAAAATTTACGTAAAATTTTGACTTTCTTGAAGTTCGACAATTTTCTTAAAATTTACTTTCCAAATCCATTTTTACTTTTAAAGTTATTTAATTTTCCTCAAAATTGGATTTTTTCGAAAATTTTTAATCTTTGAATTCATTTGCTCTCGTTCAATTCATTCTCAAGGTTCAATTTTTTTTATCAAAATGACAAATTCTTGCTTTTTCTGGAACTTTCTTTGGAAATTTTTGTTTTTTCTCATAATTCGATTTTTCTAAAATTTTTACTATATTTCTCAAAATGTTGACATTTTTATGGTTTTGATGCAACGGACTGATCCTTGGTTATCTTCAAAAATTGAAATACAAATCTTGTCCCCTGAAACAAAGAAAGATTAAAAAACACAACAAATGTTGGTTTGGATAGACAAGAATTGTATTTCAATTTGTGTGGCATTTTTCAAGTTTTATTGTATTGTAAGAAATTAAGCTTTTTTCTTAAAATTTCTTTCAGATTTCTTTTGGAAAATTCGACATTTTACTCAATTTCGACTTTTTCTTAAATTGCAGGCTTTTTGAATTTGTCTTATTTTCGAAATTTCAATCTTTTTAAAGTATAACAATTTCAAAGTTGGAAGGTTTATTTTAAAACTTGATTTCTCTTTCGAAATTGTACAATATTTCATAAATTTCGATTTTCTTTTACATTTTGGGTTTCTTTTTTAATTATACATTTCTCAAAATTTTAATTTACTCTCCACATTTGTGGTTTTCTATAAATATGTTACTTCCTCTAGGAAATGGTGAAGGTTCTAAAATTTTGTAAACAAAATTAGATTTTTTTTAAGAGTTTTGACTTTTTTGTAGAATTCTATAATGCACAAACCAATAGGTTTGAACATTTATTAGATTCGAAGTTTGGAAACCAAATGCCGGTTTCGATCTTGTTAGATCTCGTCAGTTTGGTATATCCAACTTGAATGCTAATAAATGTTCCGGTAAGTACTAAAACATTCACAGGCGTCAAGCGAGTGACTCTTAGTACTACCACCTATTGGTCCATAGAGAAACTATGGCCATCGCCAACAATGTCGTATACAAGAAGAATGCAACCTAGACTACAAATTCATGCAGCCCTCCAGGCGTGTGTATAATGAATCATAGGTAGCTGAACTACCAACAGTTGAAACACTGCCACCTAGCAAAGCGGTTGCTCTCTAGGAGAGTTTCCAGAAGACAAGGATTCTATAATGCACAGACCAATAGGTTTGAACATTTATTAGATTCGAAGTTTGGAAACCAAATACCGGTTTCGATCTTGTTAGATCTCGTCAGTTTGGTATATCCAACTCGAATGCTAATAAATGTTCCGGTAAGTACTAAAACATTCACAGGCGTCAAGCGAGTGACTCTTAGTACTACCACCTATTGGTCCATAGAGAAACTATGGCCATCGCCAACAATGTCGTATGCAAGAAGAATGCAACGTAGATTACAAATTCAATGAATTTGGATATACCAAACCGACGAGATCTAACAAGATCGAAACCGGTATTTGGTTTCCAAACTTCGAATCTAATAAATGTACAAACCTATTGGTCTGTGCATTATAGAATTCTTGTCTTTTGGGAACTCTCCTAGAGAGCAACCGCTTCGCTAGGTGGCAGTGTTTCAACTGTTGGTAGTTCAGCTACCTATGATTTACTATACACGCCTGGAGGTCTGCATGAATTTGTAGTCTAGGTTGCATTCTTCTTGCATTTTTTGTAGAAATTAACTTTTTGTTTTTTCAAAATTTTATTTTATCCTGAAAATTAACTTTTCTTAAAATCTAGCTTTCTTTAATAAAGTTGGACTTTCTCTGCAATGTCAGCTTCAAAATTTTAAAATTTTTCAAATCTTCTCAAAATTTTCCTTGTTAAGATTGTTGCCCAGCAATGGCAAATTGCATTAACCGAAATCAAGCGGCCACGTATTTTTTTAAATAAGTCGGCTCATAAAAAACTGCAAGCAATGTAGCAAATTATTAACACAATACAGGTTTAATGACCAGTGTTTATTTATTACATCCATTCTGTCGTTGACACTTCTTTTTCCGAAAATTTTAATTTTCGAACTGTACAGGATGGACCATAAGTAATGGTGAATTTTTCGAATAAAAATAATGTGATTTAGCTACATTTACCTTATACCAAAAGTTGATATTAACAGAGATACAGGGTGTCAAAGTTGAAACAAAAATTTCGATTTTTTCGTATAATTATGGAATGAATTGTAATAAAGGCACGAAATTTAGCACAAGGGAGTTTCTTAAGCCGACAAATTCTAATTTGCTAACATATTACCAATAGCTGATAGGGGGCGCTACCTGCGCTATCCTGCATAATTCTAAATCATCATAACTTTTTTATGCACTCACGTATATTAATTTTAAATGGCTTATTTTAGTTTCGTATCTTTTTTACGTAAAAAAGGAGTATTTTCTGAAAGTTGATACGAGCAACCGTTTTCAAGATATTTGCCTTTAAAGCTTGACATGCCTGATATTAAATTTTCGAAGTAGGCTTGAAAAAAAAGTAATCATAAGACAGCTTTGAAACTAATTTATGTCAAATATTACTTTGCTGATAATATTATTGCCTAAATTTTGAAAATCTCAATAAAGAAAATCTAAAAAATTAAGACGTAATTTATTTTCTAACATAGAGATGTGAGATATGATATCTGAGTCCGCACAAGAAAATTTTAATAGTCTGGATGGCCAAAGCAGATATTTGGAGATGAATTTCAATAAAAGACATCTAAAATTTTAATTGTTTACATGAAAAAGGTCATTTCCCACATACTTATTTTTGAAAATAAATTTTGTTTTGGTATTTTATTTAAATTTGCTTTAGAAATTTAAAACATTTGTGTAATAATAATGTCAGTAGAGTAATATTTAATATAAACTATTTTAAAGTCAGTTTTATTACTTTTATTTTGAAGCCTACTGCGAAAAATTCACATTTACATAACTTAAAATAAACGCACGGCAAATTTTGAAGGCAAATATCTTGAAAACGGTTGCTTGAACCAACATTTAGAAGGTATACCTTTTTTACGAAAAAAATGTAGGTAAATAAATATATCTATTTAAAATAAGTGTACATGAAGGCACAAAAAAGTTATGGTGCTTTAGAATAAAACAAACTTTCCAGTGAAAGAACCAGTGCGTTCCACCAAAAAATGAGAAATTCCAACTGCCAACTCAGAAGTAAGTTTCTTTTCGAAGTTTCCACTTTAATCTCGAAATATTAACAAATGTCATGAAATTTGGAGATTTTTCTTATTCTAATAATTTGTTTTTCTTTCTAATTTTCTCAGTCTAATTGTCCAAGTCTAATTTGTTCTTTTGATTTCTAATTCTCATCAATTTTTGATAAAATTGCAACTTTCTTTTTTCAAATATCACGTTTAAAATCCATCATGTTTAAATAACAAATATCTGTTTCTCTTAAAATTTTCAACCCGAAATGTAGGCAAATTTTAGTTCGACTTTTGAAGTTTTTTCCAAAATTCCTATTTTTATGTAAAACGTTACACTTTGAAAATTTCGCCTTTTTGGTCTAAATTTAAGGCCTAAAGCCTACTAATTCGCGGAAATTTAATGAAAAAGTTGTAATTTCTAGATTAAAGAAAAGTTATAAGAATAAGGTTTAACATTTTAGCAATAAATTGGATATTTTGACACCCATTATTTACTAAAAATTCCACCTTAACTTGAAATTTCGACTTTTTTCTGAATTGTTTTTGTCTTAACAACCCATACATCATTTTAGAGATTTCAACTTTTATTCATACCTTGAAGTTTAGTTTTAATATCACTTTTCTTTGGATTTTGATGGTATTAAAGTCAAAATTCCAAAAAGAAATTGTTTTAATGCAAGAAGTTGCGTTTTTGTGCTTTCTAGTTTTTTCTCAATATTCTGAACTAGCTTCTAACTTCTGAATTAGCTTTCAGTTTGTACGTTTTTCCTAAAAGTTTGATTACAAACCCAGCATTTTCCAATTGTGTATTATATGTTCGATTTATTGGCTTTAGTTTCGAATTGTTCGAATTTTTGGTTTTAATTTCGAAACTTATGCTAATGAAATTCGTTTCTTTACAAATTCTGACTTTTTCCGAAATTTCAATCCATTTTCTCGTATTTTTATGTCTAGTGCCCTAAACTTATAGATTTCAACCATTTTTAATAGATTCCAAATTTGGATTGAAAATGTGTACCTTCTCCAAAATTTGAAGTTTAAATTGCTTTATGAATTCCAAAATTTATTTTTGAAATTAAGAGTTTACATTTTAAATTTTTTGTTAACTTTTTTTGAATCCTCTGTTTTATCTCGAAATATCAACTTTTTTATCAAATTTTTTCTTACCAAGTAATTTTAATATTTTTTCTAAATTACCATTTTTTTATAATTTCAAGCATTTTCACGTATTTTAAAAGATTTACATCGTGAAAACTAATTTGGAAAAAAAATGAATATGCCATAAATTGTATTTATCTTTGGATACTTTGGTTTTTCTGAAAATTCTGTATTTACGCTTTCAATTTATACTTTCAGTTTTCAAGCACAAAATCTCCAAAAAAATTCAACATTTTGGGGAAAAACGAACTCTGGAATTTAATACATATCCAAACAACTTCAATCCTCAAAATTTAAAAAATTTTAAATTAAAAAAAAAATATTCAAATTTTGGGTTGAAATAACAGATTTCGTGATTAACTTCCAAATTTAAGGAAAAATTCGAATCTAATGTTGGAGTTTCAAATTTGATGTTAAAGGTTCCACTTGAGTCTAAAAGAAAACTAATTTGTTTTCGAAATAGCGTCTTAAATTCGATATTTAAATTGTCTTAACCGATCTAAAACATGCGTTTGATCTTAGATGCAAAATTCCGGAAAAGAAGTTGAAACTTTCGAAAGAAGTCAAAATTTGATTTAAAAATCGAAATTTCGGAAAATAATGCATATTTTAAATTAAAAGCTAAAATTTTTCGTTGAATGTATATTAAATTTGAAGAATAGTGATATTTTTGAAATCGAAACTTAGATTTTCTGCCCATTTTGAAATCTTTTTGAATTTATTTGAAGTTTTAATTCGAATATTCACTTCTTATGTTTTTTTCAATTTATTTAACATTTCTTCGGCCCAGTTTGGAAATATTTAAATTTTTCTGGTTTGTTGACAATTTTCTAAACAGTTTTTGAAATGTGACTACTAATATTTCCAAACTGGGCCGAAGAAATGTTAAATAAATTGAAAAAAACATAATATTTCCGGTCAATAAGGGTCTACCCTGAAGAATATTCACTTCTTAATTCAAAAATGTCAATTTTCAAATTCGACAACTTATTTTTTTTAAATTTTGACATAAATTGGGAAATTTCGTAACTGTTTCAATCAATCAAAAGTTATTTTAAAAATTTGATCCTTCAAAATTTGGAGCTTAGATATTCAGATTCTTTTTTCCTAAAAGTTCGATTTTAGACCAAAAATTTGGTCTGCTTTGCTGGGAATTTACTTGCTTTCTTTTAAACCTTCCAGCTTAAAACTCAAGTTTTCAATTTTATCTAGAAATGTTGAACTCTAAGCAAATGTTGTTGCTTAAAAGTTGAAACTTAAAACAATGTGATTAATAAAGTTGAAATTTCAAAATTAAAATCGAACATCTCTGAATAACTTGATAACTTATTAAATCTTTCACATAAATTAATTTCAATAAACATCGAGGTCATGAGTGCAATTTACTTCAACAAGAGGTAACATGGGGTTACCCTTTGCGAGTGGATTAAACTTAAAAAAAAGTCCACTTTAGAAAAGTAATGGCAAATAATTTTCAGAAAACCTCCCATCTCAATATATATTGTTTTGGGCCAAGCTTATAGGATGAAGAACCAGTGCAAACTAGAAATGATGTTGGAGACGAAGACGATGATGGTCTTGAAGACTTCGAAGATCTAGTAGAATCGGAAAGGTGTGCTGAATCTAACGATGAAGAAATACCATCAAAGAGACAAAAACTGATGGATAAGTGATTAAAATTGAAGACAATGTTTTGATAAATGAAAAGATTAATTTTCTATGACATAAATGTAATGAGAACTTTAAGACAACTATGTTTTTTGCAATCTTTATGTTTTTTGGATTTGTAATTTTTTTGTTTATCAATGTAAAATGAAATCTTACGTTTTTCGAGTAATTAAGGTATAAATTTTAACAAATAGCTCAAAATTGTACATAATGATAAAAAAAAATGTTCGAATTGGAGTACTTTTCTTTTTTTTTGAATTTTATTAGAAGATTTACCATGGTAATGTATATTTTTTTACACCATTAGAAAGTAGACATTTCAACGAACAAAAACCCACCAAGTTTTTTGAAAAAGCTAAAATTTTAACGTGAGGTTTTTCGATTGAAAATTAGGGTGCTTTTTCGATATTGAGTCAAAGTAAGGTGGAAAAATAAATGTTTTAAATCAAAAAAATTACAGTGTGTTTGGGATATAAAAAGGTAAGTTTTCACCAAATTTCGTGAAAAAAAATTTTTTTGTAAAAGATAAAAATAAAAAATAATAAACCTGGTTTTTTGAATTTTTCACGTGAATTTTGAGGTTATGTTAAAAAAGTGTAGATAAAAAAGTTTTAAATCTTCTTATTACCTACAACTTTGGCATTTAACTTTTTTCCAAAAGATTTGTAGTTTTGCCAGAAATCGAGATAAACCGTTTTTTACCCTTAAAATCTCACCCCCTACCCCTTTCCGACCTCAGATCGCCCGAAATTAATATTTTTCTTTCATTTTTGTTGCATTATCTTTCTTTTCTAATAGGTTTCATCCTACTATAATTTTTTTTGGTTTCAAAAATTATCTACCCTGGACTAATAACATATTGTCTTTTGAGTGTTCTGGTAAGATTAAGACAGTATTGGGACAATGTTAAAATGGTTGACTTTTCGCTTTCTCAACAAAGAAATTAAAATTTAATCTTAAATGGAGAAAGAATGAAAGAAACATCGATGAAAACCCCAATCAAAATAATTCCATTAATCTCCAACATTAAAGTTTAGAAAAATCACATTAAATGATTAAAGGTTCCAGCAAGAAACCGAACGCCGAATCGCGAAGTTTTTTAGCCCTCTTGACAATATGAAGCATGAAATGAAAGCGAAATTGAAGTATTTTGCAGACTCTCAAAAAATATTTACGCTCGCTGCTTTCAAATTTCCCATCTGATGCATCCGGCTTGCGTCTGGATTTTATAACCGCAAAAATGTACGCCAGCTGACCATTACAACAAATATAATTACAGTCGAAGGCACTTGTGCGGAATCCCCTTGCGTGAATAAATTTAGTCATCAAGCGCTGTTAAGCGAACCACCGGAGTATAATAATCGCCACCATTATTTGTGAGGAGTCTAACGTGCCAAGAGATCTTGATAAGTCAAATTATTATCTTTCACTAAAAATAACAGCCTATTGAAACTTCTGGCAGATAAGACAATGGTTTGAGTCCTCTGGCGGGATCGGGTCTGCTTGCATTGATTGTATGCTTATCTGTAATCTGCAGCAGGACGGGCAACTGAATATCCTTCCTTACATCGTCAAAGCCAAAGCTGTACTGTGGCTTGGCTACCAAATGTAATTACTTCTGGTACTAATGGTAGAGACCGGATTATATGCAGCGTAAAAGGCTTTCGACATGCAAATATGCAAGTACAATGCTCGAAATATGCACGCAAAATATCAAAATATGCAACTTTAAATCAAAATGCTGTTAATTTGAACAAATTTGCTTTTTATTTGAATAGATTTATTTCTAATTTGAACAAATCTGCTTTTTGTTTGAGTAGATTTATTTCGAATTTGAACAAATTTGTTATACATTTGAATAAGTTTGTTTCTAATGTGAACAAATTTGTTGCTAATTTAAATAGGCTTGCTTCTAGTTTGTATAAATTTGCGGAGAGTTTGAACAAGTTTGCTTCCAATTTTGACAAACTTTTAGTAAGTCGCTACTCACATTTAAAAGTTTTGTATTATATAAATTTTCAAATTTCCTGTTAAAACTTGTTGGGTTTTTCTCGAAATTCCAAATTTTTTCTCAAAATTCGAAACTTTTTTGCAAAATTCGAAATTTTTTCTTAAACTTTTAAGTTTTCTCTCAAAATTGTTAAACTTAAATATTCTGAAACTTTCCATAAATGGAATGGAGACTAAAGTCGAAATTCTAAGTAAAATAAAATAAAAATTTCGAGTAAAAAAGTGAACACTTCAAAAAAAGCTTCATTTTTGCAAAAAACTTCTTTCTCTTTTTTGCTACTATAATCGTGAAATTTTCAACATTTAGTTTTGAATTTTCAAAGAAAAGTTACCTACTTTACAGTTTTTTGTTTCAAACTTTATTTCAAAATATTTTCGAAATTTACCTTAAATTTTTACTTTTCTCTTCTCCAAATAAACGTTTGATTACAAACTAAATAGTTATTTTTTTTGAAAGGTTGACTATTTTCGATATTTCATCTTTATTCAAATTTGGCTTGTATAAATACTGAGATTTTTTTTTAGTAATCCTAATAGAAATTTTGAAAAATATTTTTCCAAAATTAAAGTTTAGATTCGAAAGTTTACTCATAAATTTCATGTTGTGAATTTTTCGACTTTTGGTCCTTTCGATTTTTTTTATAATGCAGCATTTTCAAATTTCGACATTTTTAACATTTTATATTTCCAAAATTATTGTTTTTATATTCTGAGGTTGCTCTAATTTCAAACTTAAAATTTCTAGATACTGTCCAAAAATTTAACTCCAGATTCGTAGGTTTTTTCACAAATTTGAGATTTTCAAACGTAAGGTCTTGACTCGTAAACATTTCGATATTTGTCCAAACTTTTGACTTTTTCCAAAATTTAGTCTTAATAAAAATTTTGTTTTTACATTTTCCCCTTTTTTTCGAATACTTGGCACTTTTTAAAAATCTCTTCTCTTTTTTCAAAATAGGAAATTAAAAATGTTCACTTCTTTTGAAATCTTGTTTTTGTTTACTTTCGGTTTTTTTTTGTCAGAATTTCAATTTTTTAAAAATATACCACTCTTTCAAAATGGTGATTTCCAAAATTGCTACTTTATAACATTACGGTTTTCCATACTTAGTTTTAATACATTTCTGACTTTTGTTTTGTTTTCCATTTGTCGATCTTAAAATTTCGATATAATTTTCCAAGAATTGAAGTTGACATTCGAAGGTTTTTTCACAAATTTAAGATTTTCAAATTTTTAACTCGTAAAGATTTCCATATTTGCCTAAACTTTCGACTTTTTCCAAAATTTAGACTTGATAAAAATATTGTATTTACATTTCTCCTGTTTTTTAATACTTGACACTTTTTTAAAACCTCTTCACTTTTTGAAAAATAGAAAGTTAAAAATGTTGACTTCTTTTCAAATTTTGATTTTTTTACTTTCGGTTTTTTTGTCAGAATTTCATTTTTTTTTCAAATATAAAATTTTGAAAATGGCGACTTCTAGATACTTTTTAAAATTGCGGCTTTCCAAACTTAATTTTAATAAACTTCTATTCTTAATTTGTTGATCTTAAAATTTCAACATATTTTCCAAAAATTGTAGTTGAGATTCGAAAGTTTTTTTCACAAATTTCAGAATGAATTTATGAAAAATTTGACCTTTCTCCAAAATTTAAATTTTGAAAATTTTGTTTTTTTAATTTCGACTTTTTTGAATATTACAAAAGTTTTTGAAAATCTTGTCTTTTATTCAAAACAAAAACTTGAAAATGTCGACCTTTTCAAAATTGTGACCTTTAAAATTGCGACTCTTAAAATTTCGGTTCTTCGATAATTTGACCACAATTTTCCAAGTTTTTTTTGCAATTTGGACATGGATAAATTTGAAATTTTTCAGAGAAAGCCAACACGTACCATAAATTAAAAAAGAAATTTTTTTGGAATAATCACGAAATGTAACAAAATTGAAATTATTGACAAATGTCGATATTTCACGTAAAGTACGAATTCTGAAAAAAAATGAAAATTTCGATTAAATATAAATTTTCGGCGGCTGCAAGAGCCAGGGGGGGGAGGCAAGTGCCCCACCCTGACCTATTCTACATACACCTATGGCAAGAATGCTTGCTTCTTGCTATTTTTTTGACGAAAAACCTTGCTCTTGCTAAAAGAACTTCTTGTCTTGTCTTGTTCTTAAAAATTGGATTTTTTCTCAAAATTGTAACTTTTGTAATAAACGTGAACAAACCGCATATATCATATCGTTACGTACATCGTATTCAACATTTTCAAACATTAATTTTTTTTTGAAAATTCCTATCTTTATTTAAAAATTTTGATCGTTTTAGAACTTTTAAACATTTTCTTTTTTGAAAACTTTCATTTTTTTTTCAATTTTGCATTTTTAGGAATTTCGAATGTTTAAAAATATTTTTATTTTAACATCGACATTCTTCAATTTTTTTTAATCCTCGTTTTTATGTCAAAATTTGTATAATATTTATAATACTTTTTTTAAAATTATTATTGTAGGAAAACATAAAGGGATTTAGGAAAATTGTATAAAAAACCAAAAAGTAGAACTTTGAGAATAAAGCTGAATTTTAGGAAAAACACTTATTTTAAAAGTTGAGGGAAAAGACCAAAATTTCTAGAAAAAGATAAATTTCCAAAAACTTTAGAAATTCAAACAAAAGTTCTAGTCATTCAGATACTAAAAGATAGAAATTAAAAAGAAAAGGGTAAAATAATGAAACTTCTAAAAAAAGTTTAAACGAGAAAAACCACGTCGAAATTTCAACGGTGAAATATTTTGAAAAAAAAATTACAAAGAATTTTTTAAAGTTATTTTCTGTAAATTCGAAATTTCGAAATTAACATTTTTAGTGCATACCATTGCAGGATGAGGCACAAAATTTAAAATTTTATTGTAGCGTCGAAAAATTCGACTTTGAAGTTATAATTTTAACTGCAAAATTTTAATTTATTCATCAAATTTCGAAAAATTAGAAATTTCAAAAAAGTTCAAAATTTCCAATAAAAACGTTGGGTGTTTTGTGGCAATATTTGTAATTTTTCGAATCTTTATTAAAAAAATATTGAGATGAATGAAGAGTCGACAATTTTGGTTGTAAAATTAAAATTTTAAGTTTACACTGAAATTCTGAAATTTCAGCTTAAGGTTTCGCCAATAAGGTCGATATTGCGGAAAAAACATGATGAAATTGTTACTAAAGCAATGTTTTTAGTTTGGAACGTTTTCTATAAAAATCAACTTCTTTCTTGAAATTATTGGTGTAAATTTAAAACTTATATTCAAAAATTTCATTCAAAAAATTCATTTAAGTGAATTTCGATATATTTTGGATGAATTTTCGTTTTGAGAGCCCACATTTTCAATTTATCGTTTAATTTTGTCTTTACATCTTTTACACATGACGTACTTTTTAAATTGTCCGCGTCGCAATTATTTCTGAATTTGTTTTGTTATTGTTTATGCGTAAAACAAACAAGCCAATAAGAACAAGAAAAGGCAGGATTCTTGCTAGCAAGACAAGAATGAAACCAGCAAGAAATTGGCAAGATAAGAAGTAAAACAACTTCTTGTCCTTCTCAGCAAGACTTCTTGCCTTGTCTTGCTCGGCTCTGTATCTCTCTGAAGATGATAGCTTGGTTGTCGAAACGCGTTAGAGCAACCTTTGTTGTGTTTTTAATCTTTCTTGGTTTCAGGAGACAAGATTTGTATTTCAATTTAAGAAGTCAGATAGCAAGACAAGAAATCTTGCTTTATGCATCACTACCATTACTTCAAAATGTTTCCCTGACCTACAGAATGAAGCATCGAAATTTCGTAAGATATGTAATTTCAAGTTGCGATTACACAATAACAGTACCACTAAAAATCCTCATATTTTACTATTTTATTCACCATATCATTTTACATAACACGTTACTTTTCTACCAAAATTTATAGAAAGGTTTGGTCGCGATAAATTAAAATCTGTTTGAATCGCTTGTACCTTGCATGTTAAAAATTGTAAGTTTGACATTGAATATCTCGGCTCTGTCACGGTATTTTACTTTTGCAGGTGTATGGGTAAGAATGTTGATAACACCTGACAGAAATTTAAAGAAAATCTATAGAAACGCTGGTGAACTACCCTTAGAATAATTGAGCAATATTACTAGTAAAAATCATTAATCATAATGACTTTTCGTTTGGAATAAAATGCATTAAATGGTTTTTCAGATAAAATCTAGTGCTGCGATATGTGCACACCGGAAATAGCCCAGAAATGACTCGCATGTTCATTTGACTATTATCATTCCTAGGCGAGAGGAATTCATATGAACCCCCCATTAGCAGACCAGAAAGAAGGCTTTTATAGCCCCATTGTGCATTATGTGTAGTTTTTACGTTATACCAGCGCTGTAATGTGATATTGGGACTGCGGCGTGTTTGTGTTGGGTTTTATTATACAGTTTCCCGTTTATTTTGACAAGAACTGTTTGTTTATGCAATATTAAAATGTGACGGTTCGGTACGCGGCGTATTGTTAATAGCTAAAACATACATCGGCCGGGTTTTATGGACTATTTGCCGGATAAAATTTAATGGAAACATACCACTGAAATACCACTTTTGAAAAATAAACATCAAACAGGACAAATATTTTTGGCAGTTATGTTAATTGCAGAAATAGTTAACTCACTAGGCATTTGATGAAATATACATTTTTTTATGTTTTATTAAATGCTTAATTGAAATAGAAATCTTGTCCCCTGAAACCAAGAAAGATTAAAAAACACAACAAAGGTTGCTCTAACGCGTTTCGATAGCCAAGCTATCATCTTCAGAGAGATTTCCCTGAAGGTGACAGCTTGGCTAACGAAACGCGTTAAAGCAACCTTTGCTGTGTTTTTTAATCTTTCTTGGTTTCAGGGGACAAGATTCGTATTTCAATTTTTAAAGATAACCAAGGACCAAAATGCTTAGTGCTTAGCGGGCTAACCATAGATATAGATAAAGGGGGGATGAAATGAAGTGACTATAATGGCTATTTCCTGATGCAATTTTTATGTTATTCATTGCTGTTTATTGCACTGTTAAAATTCCTATAATAACTATCGCATGCGAACCTGTCAGACACGGTCGCCGCGTGTAGGTGTGGAGGTTGTGCACAAGGGTGGCTTCTCAAGAGGGGTGGCAATTTGACAGGTTTCTATGCCCAGGTTTCCTAACTTTCACTTCGATCAAAACATTTTTAAAATTATGAAATTTTCACCAAACAGCTTATTTTTATATAGGGTGAACGAGTCAGTTTACGTACTCTATTAACTTCAAATTTTAAAGCCAAATTTTCATTTTTAAACTCGAGTATATTAGGGAAACTTCCAAGCTTTTAAAAATTGAAATACAAAAATTGCCCCCTGAAGCCAAGAAAGATTAAAAAACAGTGTATCTCTCTGAAGATAATAGCTTGGCTGTCGAAACACGTTAGAGCAACCTTTGTTGTGTTTTTTTATCTTTCTTGGTTTCAGGGGACAATTTTTGTATTTCAATTTTTGAAGATAACCAAGGACCAGTCCCTTCCACCAAAATTCCAAGCTTTTGGACAAATCCGAAATTTTTAAATTAATATAGAAAATTTTAAGAAATCCTTGCACACTTATAAAGAAATAATCGCGAAATTTGGAGTCCACTCTTTTAATTTATAACTGGTTATTAGATAATTAAATATTTTCAATTTGAAGTTAGAATTTTAGGGAAAAAAGGGGTAACAATAATTGCAAAATTTAAAGTTGAAATTTTGATAATTAAAAGTTAAAAAAAATTAAATTTATTAAAAAAAAATTGTTTTCAAAATTTCGAGTTAAACCGCCTTTATTTAATTTTTGAACATTCGAGATTGAAAAATAGTTATAAAATGTCAGCAAACGAGTTTAAAAGTCCAAAATTTCGAGAAGATTTATCTTCGAATTTCGACCTAGTAGCTAAATATCAAGATTTTATTTTTAGTTTTAATTTCTCAAAATTTTGACTCTAAACTTGTAATTTTTCCCCTTTTTATAAAATGACGATTTCAAACTCTAAATTTATATTTTTTTAAACATTTTGAATTTCGAATTAAAAAATAAAAATAAAACAAAATAAGACAAATAAAGTAGTTAACCTATAAATTAAAGCTGAAAATTTGAAAAAAAAAATAAAAAAATTTTGAAATAATCTTTCTTTTTTTTTCAAAATTTAATGTTTTTCTGAGACTACTCAGTTGGAACTTGACACTTTTAGTTTTTTTGGAAATCTTGACTACTTTAATACAGAAATTTAAATTTTTTTCATTAGAAATTTCAATTGTTTTATAAAATTTAATCTATTGTGTTAATTTGGTAGTTTATTCCTTTTTTCTTCGATTCAAAAATTTTAATTTCTTAAAATTTAAAAACTCTCATTTAAATTGGAAAACTAGAGACATTTTTTTAACAAAAATGATCATTATTCTACTAATTTCGACTTTTTGTAGAAGTGTGGCAATTTCTGTTTTCATTTTTAAAATTTTAAGTTTTTCTTAAAATTCAAATTTGTAAATATACAATTTTGTTCTTTGCACATTTCCGCTTTAATCACCAAATATGCACTTTCTAGAAATTTCGGATTTTCGAACAAATTTTCAAGTAAAAAAGGGAATTTTCGCTATTTAAAGTCGTGAACGTTATATATATATATATATATATATATATATATATATATATATTTACTCTTCAACTCGTTGATATCTTAATGTACGACGCGGGTGGATCACAGCCAACTATAGTACTTTCTTTAACGTGTTAAATGAATACATTTTTTTTTTAATTTCGGCGTTATATTTTTAAAATTTCAACATTTTTCCAAAATTTCAATTTTTATTTTGAAATCTTCACCTTTTTAAATTTGGACATTTCCAAAATTTTGACCTTTTTTTAAAAATACTCTCGTCAATTTGTTTTCAGAACTCTTTCAAAATTATGATCTTTTTTAAAATTACAATTTTATCTCGCTTTTTTGGAAAACGTGTTATTCGAATTGTTGAAATTTTTCAAAATTCCGATTTTACTTCAGAATTTCGACCCTTTTTCTAACAAAATTTGTGTATTTCGATTTTTTTTTTAAATTTTACGTTACGTTACGAAATTTAGAATTTTCTGATTACTTTTGATTTTCTTCCAAACTTAAGGCTCCCCCAAACCAAAGCGATTTATTCGCAGCGGATTCGTAACAAAAAATTCGTAGTGAAATTGATGACCGAATCCGTAGGGAACCTCACACCAATGCGAACATAGTTGCATCATATTTTCAGTATCGAAAGGTTGGAAGCTTTTGTTAAAAACAAAAAACCCATGATATAAAAAAAAATATATAGATCAGTTAATGAAGAAAGTGCACGTTTCTTAAAAATTTTCCCCTGCAGGCACATTGAATTTATATGATTGAAAAGAGTATTAAAAAATCTATGAAAATGGGCAACCCAATTATAGTTCAAATAATTTTATAATTAAACATACTTTATAGTAGCGTTTCTCAAAACTGGGACCTTTATAATCCTATAAATATGAAGCATTTTTTTTTTAATAACATTAACTCTTTTTCGCAATTTTTCTTAATAAGTTTAGATTTTTTTATATTTTTTCTCAGAAAATGTTTATACCCTTAAAAATTATGGTTTCTTCTCAAAATTTAAATTTTAACTCCTTGCCGACGTGCCACACGACGTCCAGCTAAGCTAAGAAGAAATAATTTTTTTTTCCTAATTTGCAATATTTTTCAAATTGTGTTTTAAAAAACTGATTTTTAAAATGATTTTTTTTAAATTTAATTTTTGTTGAAAATTTCCACTTTTTTAATAATTAACTGCAAATCTCAACTTTTTTCAAGATTGTTATTTTTTTTGAAATTTCTGATTGACTGAAAACTTTTTTTAAAAATGTTAACTTTGTAAAAAAAATGCAACTTTTTTGATGAATTCAACTTTTTTAAAATTTCGAATTTAAACAAAACGATTTTTTAGAACATTTTCACTGTTTCTAATTTCTTCGACATTTAAAAATTTCCTTTATCTTTCAAAATTTGCACTTTCTCCAAATTTAATTGTTTTTCAAAATGTTGGTTTTTTCAAAACTTTACCGACTTTGAAACTGTCTATAATTACCTAAAAATGTCGACATTTTAACATTCTTTTGATTTATTTTAAAAATTTCTACCTTTTTCAAAATTTTGAATTTTTGGAAAATTTTATTTATTTTGAAAATTTCGATTAAAAATTTTGAGTTTTTCCAAAATTTTCACATTATTGTTGAAAAAATCGACTTATTCTACGAATTTCGTACTATGTCCTGAAATTTTCACTTTTATAGTACCTTCTGAAAACTTCTGAAATTTTTCTAATAAAAATTTCGACTTTTTTCAAAAGGTGGACTATTTTTAAATGATTCTAATTTTACTTGATATGATAACATTCTGACTCTATTTTTACTGTTTTGTAAAGAATTCAGTTTTTATGAAAATTACGACTTTTTTGAAAATTTCGACCTTTTCAAAACTTTTATTTTTTGAAATTTCAACATTTTAAAATTTATATCATTTCTAAATGTGATTTTTTGTAAAAATTTCGCTTTCAAATTTTTGCCTTTTTATCGGAATTTTGACATCTGATATCAAATTCAAAATTTCCTTTTTTTTCAAATTTTCATTTTTATGCACATTTTGACTTATTCTTCAAATTTTTTACTTTTTTGCGAAATTTTTTGGTAAATTTAACTTGAAAAAATGCACATTTCAAGTTTTTTGAATAGTTAGGCAGAGAATTTTGACTTTTTTTGTACATTTCAACTTTTTCGAAAGTTACTTTTTGCAATTGTTGACCTAAAAATATTCTGTTTTTTTTAATTCGAATTTTTTGTACATTAAAAGTTTTTTTTTTGGAAATTCGACCTTTTTAGAAAAGTTTGACTCTCATACTTTAAGCAATTCTTAAATTTCAAATTTTTCTGAACATTTGGACATTTCGACATTTCAAAATATCTATTTTTATTTTTAAAATTTCTACTTTTTTCAAAATTTCCAGTTTTTTTCAAAACTTTGATTAATTTTGAAAACTTTGATTTTTTTTATCAAAATTTCGAATTTTTTAAAAAAGTTTGATTTATATTGAGGATGTACACTTTTTAAAATTTTGACTTCCTTTAAAAGGTAAGTGATTCTTATTTTCTGTAAGTTTCAAATGCTGATATTTTTCTCAAACTTGCTGGCTAAACTCCCAAAAACTGAAAAGCGAAGATATAAATTTGTAGTTCTGAGAAGAATTGGATTATAGATTCACAATAAAAAGGTTAAAAGTCCCTGTTTAAGCTCATATGTTGAAGTATCCATTTTTAAGCAGAGATCGAATTTTTTAATTAAAAAAGAAATTTTCAGAGAAATGCTGAAAAAATCTAGAAAAAAACCCAATTATAACTTCTCCTATCTAAATTTCAAAAAAGTTCAAATTTCTATTTAAAGTCGATATCTTAGATTTAAAAAATTTTCAATTTTCACTAAAAGTTAGTAAAAAATCAATGTCAGTTTTAAGGTTGAGAAAAATTCTACCTAAAATTGGCTTTAGGAAAAAGATTTTAAATTTAGACCAGAAGTTTTAAAAATAATTAAAAGTTGGTGTTGGAAAAAAAATGATATTTTAAATCGAACTAACAAATAATCTGGGAAAAAATCATACGCTTTCTAATGTGAACATCTTTAGAAAACAGTCGAAATAAACAAAAAGAAAAAAAGTTAACATCAAAGATTACAAATTTAAATTGCAATTTTTTGGAGGAATTTTATCATTTTATGTTTCCTCTCAAAAGTTTGACCTAATTTCAAGATTCCTCACATTTTATTTTCATTTTTACTTCGAAATTCAAAATAACAAGCTTTCAACCAAAATTGTGAGAAAATAAAATCTCCATGTAACATCGAATTTTTAAACAAATATAAAGAATTAAATCTACCGAAATTTTAAAAGAAACCCAGCATCAGTTTTAGGATTAAGGAGAAATGGGCCCAACTTTCAAATTTTAACTCAGGATTTTGAGACAAATGTTTGGGATCAAAATAGAAATTTTGTGAAAAGAAAATTAAAACTTCTAGAAAGAAAAGACGAAATTTTGACTTCTAGATTCAAAATGTGCTTTGAGATCGAAATTTTGAGAAGAAAAACGAAGTTTTAAGATAATTAAAAAAACTTTTAGTGGGTCGCGAAGGGGAAGCAAAAAAGAACTGGGCATGACAAAAAAAACTTCTCCTCTATAGTGCATAAAATAATACTTTGAACCAATTATTCAATACTTTTTAAAATATTTTCTTATTTGCGAAACTACTGCGATTCCGACAAAAAAAAACGCAGTCAGCTGCGAATTAAATTCGGTACGAATAAATTCGCGGACAATTCGCAGCTTGAACGTAAAATAAACGTGCCAGTCTGAAGTTGTCTATTTACCGTGGAGATAATATGATGCGTCTGGAGCATCCTTTAAACTGTTTACAAATTTCGGAATTTTTTGAAAATTTGACTGACAATTTCGATTTTTTTTCAAATTGTCGCCATTTTTAAAAAAATTGAACTTTCTTTTGACATGTTCGATTTTTACAAAATTTCAATTTCGTTTTTAAATAAACTTTTTTCTTGTCTAAATTTAAAATTGTAGTAAGACTTTGGACTTTCAAAAATTCGCATTCTTTTAAAATTTAAACTTTTATAGAAGGTTTCTTCTTTTTTGAAAGCTTTTTTCTGCAAATACTTTTGAAAATTCCACATTTCTTCAAAATTTAGACCCTTTGAAAATGTCTACGTTTTTCTTCAAACACCGATTTTTTTTCTCAAGATATTGTCTCTTTTGAAATATCGGATTTTTTCAGAATATCATCTTTTTTCAAAATTTCGACTTCTCACCAAATTTAAGTTTTTTTTAATGTCTACCTTTTTTAAAAATCGTTACGTAAGCTGTATCATTTAAAATTTCAATTTCTTAAAATTTCAACTATTTTCAGAATTTCAGAATTTTCCAAAATTTCATTTTTTTTAAATTTTAGCTTTCCTCAAAATGTGAACTTATTTAAAATTTCTTTAAATTTTTTTAAATCTTGACATTATTTTAAATGTTTATTAATCTTATTTACCATTTCTGCGACCCAGTTTGGAAATATTTAAATTTTTATTGTTGACAATATTCTAAAACAGTTTTTGAAATATGTTGACAAAAAATAGGTTAGTTTATTTTACATAGAATAGGAAAAAAAATGAAAAATAGAAGACCAAAATTAGGTATGAAAAAAATGATTGATGAAACATCATGTTAAAAAAATTTTTCATATATTTAAATTTTTTCTTTTAAAGTATTTCTTCCTCATTGTTCCTTTTCCATGTTATGCACTGCTGACGAGCTCAAATGAGAGCGAAACATCGATGTCCAGTGCTACAACTTTTTTTAATATTTTTTATATTTTTATAATTTATCAAAAAATTATTTTTCATATCTAATTTTGGATTTCTATTTTTCATTTTTTTTCCTATTTTATGTAAAATAAACTAACCTATTTTTTGTCAACTGTCATGAGGTGACGTTTTAAATAAATTTAGATATCACGTAGTCTTATTTCAGAGACTGTTTTAGAATATTGTCAACAAACAATAAAAATTTAAATATTTCCAAACTGGGTCGCAGAAATGTTAAATAAAATTAATAAACATAATGCTTCCGACCAATAAGAGTCCACCATGAAAAATTATTTTAAATGTCAACTTTTCTTTGAATGTTTCGACCCTTTTCAGATATTTTTGAAAACTTCTACTCAAATTCCTTACATTTTTATTAAAATTCCGACTTTGCTACTTTAAAAATATCGATATTTTTTCCAATTTTTTGAATATTTTCATTTTTTTTTCAAAATTTTCTATTCAAAATTTCCTGTTCAAAATTTTAACTTTTCATTATATGATTTTTTTTTAAAACATAGCTCGACATTGTTTTAGAATTTTGACCACATTTTTGGGATTTTAGAATACTTACTAAAATTCCTGTTTCTTATGAATTTTTGTAATTTTTGAAAAACTTCACAATTTTTTCAAATTCTTGATTTCTTAAATGTCGATTTTTTAAAATTTCGATCTTTTGAAAATATTTTTGACCATTTTTTTTTAAATTCCATTTTCCAAAAATTTGTTTAGCTTTTTTCTATTATTTAGGCTCTTTTCTAAATTTTGCCTATACATATTTGTGAAATCTTAAACAACTCTTTAAAGTTTTCAGCTTTTTAAAAAATTCTATTTTTTTTTGAAACTTTTGCCACTTTCCCAAATTTTAGATTTTTTTTAAATGTCGACTTTTTAAAAATGTTATCATTATTTTAAATTTAGACCTTTTCTTAAAAACCTCGGCTTTTTAATTTCATCATTTTTGCAAAATTTCGATTTGTTTTGGAAAAATTTCGAATGTCTTTGAAATTGTGAATTTTTTCAATTATTTAAATATTTTCCAAAATTTTAAATTATTTTTAAAATTTTCCCACCTCGTTGCCTTTTGTTTCTCAAAATGTCGACTTTTTTGAACATTTAGATATTTTTTCAAAAATATTGGATTTAAAAAATATATCTACTTATTCCAAAATTTAAACTATCCAAAATTTAGAGTTTTTGAAAATTCTGGATTTTCTTCAGTATTTAGACTTCTATCTAAAATTTTGAAAATTTGACTGAAAATTTGTTCATTTATTTTTAAATCTCGACACTTTTTAAAAATTTTGACTATTTTTAAAACTTTGGACTATTTTTCAAAATTTCGCCTTATAAAAAAGATTCGAATTATTGTTTTTAAAAACTTCGCCTTTTTTCAAAATTCTCGCTTTTTTAAAAAGGTCCACTTTTTACCAATGTTGACGATTTTTAATTTGGACCTTTTTTTGAAAATCGTAATTTTGTTTTGGGAATTCGAAGAAAAATTTTGACATTTTTGAAAATTTCCACTTTTTTTTTGAAAATATCGATTTTTCAAAATCACCCCATTTTTCTTTTTTCTTGTTTACATTTTATCTTTTATTTAATGTCGGGCTTTTCAAATTTTCGACTTTTTAAGAACCTTAATATTACAATTTTTATTTTTCTGATTATCTTTTAAAAATTCTCCATTTCAACGGAGACAAAAATTTAAAACAAAATCTGCTCTAAAGTACAAATGTCAGATATTAGTTTCGAGAAGGATAAAATTTTGAAATTAGGGTTTAACCGTATTTCTGTCTTTTTTTTTTTGATTTACAGAATCCCTTGTAACTGAGAAATTAATAACGTCAAATGAAATGAAGAAAAAAAAATATTGTGCCAAATCAAGAAAAAGCCACCATCACGTAAATCGAAAAATGAAATTTCGATGTAGAATAAAGTATTCGATTTTAAAAGTCGAATTTATTTTCGAATTCATGGTCAAAATTTCGAGTTTGATGTCAAAATGTTGAGTTTGTTAAATGTTAGGTTTCAAGAAAAAAATTGGAAATTTTGAAACTGAACATTTTTTAAAAATTTTGGTGGAACGGACTGGGCCTTGGTGATCTTGAAAAATTGAAATACAAATTTGGTCCCCTGAAACCATGAAAGATTAAAAAACACTACAAAGGTTGCTCTAACGATTTTCGAAAGACAAGCTATCATCTTCAGAGTGATACTGTGTGTAATACTCTCTGAAGATGGTAGCTTGGTTATCGAAACGAGTTAAAGCAACCTTTGTTGTGGTTTTTAATCTTTCTTGGTTTCAGGGGACAAGATTTGTATTTCAACTTTTAAAAATGCTCTATATTTTCTTATTTTAATCATTTTTTCGTCGTTAATATTTGAAAGGCCCATTTAAATTTCGAAAATATAAGAAAATATCAAAAATCGAAATTTTAATAAAAATACTCCATATTTCAATTTTTCTTGGAATCTCAACTCGAAATTTTGAGTCTAAACAATGTTTAAGTTTTGAAATTCTCAGCATAAATTTGCCCACCCACTTTTTACTTTTTTTGCTCGTAGTTTTGAGCGTTTATTGAAAATTAGAAAATTTCACTTTTTTGTTGATTTTAATTGAATTTCTAGAGGGCGTTATTTTAAATTTGCACAGAATGATGGACGCACGCGGTCATACATATAATGACAGAATTATTTTTTATCATTTATAATTTAAAGACAAGCAATTCCTATTTAACCGTGTGCGACTAATAAGACATATTGAGACTTTTGCTACAACTAACTTTGTATTACCTACATACAGTATCTTTTCTCACTTTTGTCTATCTGTCTATTACATTTTGTATTCGCTTGAGGAGGAATTTATCCATACTATTAGATCTATGGGACCTGGGGCTAGTGCTGTATTTACGTATCAGATATACAAGCTATAAGCTGGGCTTCTAACCTTTTGCCCCCCCCCCCCCAAATCACATGGACATGCAATATGGCTTAGAAGAAGCTGTAGAGAAAACTAAGCTTCTAGTAGACCCATAGAAATATTAAGGAAATCTTTATTTTTAGGTGACCAGAAATTCTCGATGAGGGGTGATGAACTTTTTTTTTGCTAGCTAAAAAGCAATAGATTTAAAATTTACTTGGCATTAGAAATAACTTAGGGCCTCATCAAGTCTAAATCCGGCCCTGCCTGGGAGCTAACTGTTTTCCATATTGCCTTTGATAGACTAAAGTCCTAAATTGGTAAAGTAAACTTTGTGAAACCAACTAGAAATCTTTTATAGTGGTGCTCTATTAATTCCGGAACATTTCAAAAAGACACTTCGTCATTAAATATTTTACTGGAGGGCACCATTTTAGTCGATGACGCTATTTATTTTAATCGCCCAGCAGGTTGACTTACTACCCTATTATACTTCTGGTCATGCTTCCGAAATAGAGGGACAACCGCCAATTATACCAACATGTGTTTTATTCTCACGTGACCGACAATATGAACGAATAAATCTAATGGCATGATATAAGCCCTAGTAAACTGTCAAATGCATGCGTATGCTTCATCATAAACCATTGTAATAAAAATTGGGAGAAAAAGTACAATGCCAGACAATAGTTATTCATTCCACTGACGGATTTCATGATTTCAATGAGATATGACGCCAGTATTTCTCCATAATGGACCTTTCGTCTCTTTTCAATTGATCGGAGGTTTCGAGAGCTGACAAAGATGGTATGTTGGGGGTCGATATTAAAGGAATAAGTCGCTCTTTCACAAACATCTGGAGCCTCTGGCACCTTATTAAATTAAAAATACATTTTCCTTTTTATTTATCTTCGATTTCTATTCGGATGCGATACGAATTATCAATGGTTTATATTTATCATAGGGGTGAACTGTTCCAGGCCACATTCTTATCGTGTTATTACAAAAAACACAAATTCTATGGAAGAGGGTAGCGCGTTCATAAAAGCAAAATTTATACATCAGCCCTAGGGGAAATAAAAACTGCTCGCTAATAGAAATTGACTTGTCTTTAGAACTATCCAATTTCATTTTGTAGTCCTCAGTTGCGTTAAGACTCAATAAATCATTAAATCCTGAAAAATATTCCAATATAATTTTATACAACTGTAATGATATCACTTCTATTGGGATTAGGACAAATGTTTTTATTTTAACACTCGCGTGTTGAGTCAAGTGCATTCGTACCGGTGATGTATTGCGTGGTCAACACGCCGGCGGCCAAATTTTGGGGCGACCAAATTTGCAAGTATCGTATGGAGGAACCAAGGGGTCCTTGTGCACATTAGCGTTGCTAGGCGGTGCCCACCTTAGAAAGCTCATTGACCACCTTAGAAAAATCGCCATATACAGTTTTGTATTGTTGTAATTATTAGATGCTCACTTTTCAACTG
>CM053337.1:6081968-6124468 GCA_028583605.1 Dastarcus helophoroides | reverse complement strand
TTTGTATTTCAATTTTTAAAAATATTGTTTTCATAAGTGTCACCTCTTTATTAAAATTTTGATTCAATTTTTGGAAAAATAAACGAGTTTTGAGAAAAACCGAAATTCCAAGAAAAGGTCAATCGGAAAAGGAAATTTTCAGAAACATATAACATCGAATTTCAAGATACAAGTAGACATTTCGAGAATAGGACGAATTTTGAGAAAGAAGTTTAAAAAAATTAGAAAAAGCCGAATATTAGAAAACTTAATTTAAAAAAAAACGATTTTTGAAAAATATCATTCAAATTTCAAAAGAAAGCTAGATAGCTCTAAAAAATACTCAAAATTTCTAAGAGAAAGTCCAATTTTGAGTCCAAGAAAATAGAATTTTGAGAGTAAAGTCCTTATTTCTAAAAAGACTAATTCCCAAAAACTCACTTTGGTATAATTTGAAATTTTAAGAAAATAGAATTTAAAATAAAAACCAGGCCTTTCAGAAAATAATGAAAATTAAAAGAAAATTGGTGAGGCTCAAATGAGAAAAATTTTACTACTCAAAAAAACTAGAATTTTGAGAAAAAGAGCAATTTGCAAAGATATTTTTTTTGACATTTTGATTTTTTTTTTATTTAAATTTTGACATAATATCTAAATTTCCGCAACGAAGTTGAATTTACAAGCAACCTTTTTGTAGAAATTTATCGAAAATATTGTTTATAAAAAACTTACTGTTTTTATTACCATTTCAATCTCTTTTCAAAAAAATAAACGAATTTTGAGATTTCAAGGAAACGCCAATGTCGAGGAAAAAGTCGAAATTTTCAAGTAAGAAGAATTCTGGGATATAAATTGAAATTTCCACAAAGTTCAATTGAAAAAGTTAAAATTTTCAGATAAAGTTAAGAAAAATTGCGGAATTTCGAAAAAAATGATTATTGAAAGAGAAGTCCCAAAAGTAAAATTTTGAGAATAAACTTAAAATTACAAAAAAGACCAAATCTTAAAAAAAGCTAATTAAGTCAATTCTAAGAGAAGTAATTGAAATTTCGACAAAAACACGAATCCCGAGGAAATATCAAATATGAAATTTTGAGATAAAAATCGAAATTTCCAGAAACACTAAGAAATCAATTAGAATTTCCATAAAATCGGATTTTAAAAGAACAAAATTTTCAGAAAAAAAAAATCAACTAAAAGAAAAATAACGGAATTTCTAAAAGGAGTAAAATTTCGGGAAAAATTTCGAAACTGGAGAGACAACTCTAAATTTTCAGAGAACCTCAAATTTGAAGAAAAAAAAGTCGAATTTTGGGAATACAGTCCAGGTAAAAAATGAAGAATTTAGAAAAAAAATATATTTGAAATGTCGACCATTTCAAAATATGACTTTCCTCAAAACTATAAAAAACAAAAATGTTCAACAAAATTGAAATTTTCATAAGTTATTTCTCAAAATTGAAAATTTACAAAATAATTAAAATTTCGGAAAAGTGTAAATATTTTGAAGAAAAGATTGTGTCTAGGATTTGAGAAAAATCATATTTTGAAATGGAAGACATTTCAAATATTTTTTTTTTCTAAACTCATCTTTTTTTATCTGGACTGTATTCCCAAAGTTCGACTTTTTTTCTTCAAATTTGAGGTTCTCTGAAAATTTAGGATTTTCTCCTCAGTTTCGAAATTTTTTTCGAAATTTTATTCTTTTTCAAAATACCGTTATTTTGCTTTTAGTTGGGTTTTTTTCTGAAAATTTTGTTATTTTAAAATCCAATTTTATGGAAATTCTAACTGATTTCTTAAAGTGTTTCTCGAAATTTCCATTTTTATCTCAAAATTCCATATTTGATATTTCCTCGGAATTCGTATTTTTGTCGAAATTTTAATTTTTTCTCTTAGAATTGACTTTTTCAATTGAACTTTCTAAAAATTTCAATCGATATCCCACAGTTCATCTTCCTTCGAAATTTCGACTTTTTCTCGAAATTGGCTTTCCCTTGAAATTTAAATTTTCTCAAAATTCGTTTATTTTTCTATAAATAGATTGAAATGGTAATAAAAATAGTAAGTTTGTTATGAAAAATATGTTCGATAAATTTCTGGAAAAAGGTTTCTTGTAAATTTAAATTTTTTCAAAAGTCGTTTATTTTTTTAAATATAGATTGAAATGGTTATAAAAATAGTAAGTTTATTATGAAAAATATTTTTGATAAATTTCTAGAAAAAGGTTTCTTGTAAATTTAACTTCTTTACGGAATTCTTCATGGTAGACCCTTATTGACCGGAAATATTATGTTTTTTTTCAATTTATTTAACATTTCTTCGGCACAGTTTGTAAATATTTAAATTTTTATAGTTTGTTGACAATTTTCTAAGCAGTTTTTGAAATGCGACTTGGTGATATTTAAATTTATTGAAAACGTCACTTCATGACAGTTCACAAATTAAGAGGTTATTTTATTTTACATAGAATAAGAATAATGAAAAATAGGAGACCAAAAATTAGATATGGAAAAAATAAAAATTTTGTTTTTTTGATAAAGTTGGAAGGGGTATTAGCCCTCGGAGTAGTTGTTTCTTGCGGATCGGGCTTCAAATATTTAAATTTTTAACACAGTAAAATTTTTAACACAGGAAATTGATGATGAAACGTCTATTCATGTTAAAATTTCTTTATTTTTCTAATTTATATTTAAAAAAAAAATATTTTTAAGTATTTCTTCCTCATTTTTCCCTTTCCATGTTATGCACTGCTGACGAGCTCAAATGAGAGCGAAACATCGATGTCCAGTGCTACAACTTTTTTATGTATTTTTTTATATTTTCCTATTTTCCTCAAAATTCCAGTTTTTTGAATACTAAAACTTTTTTCATTTGACCTTCACAAATATTGTCTTTTTTTTATTTTCGTTATTTTCTGAAAGGCTTGGTTTCTATTTTAAATTCTATTTTCTTAAAATTCAATATTTCACCAAAGTGAGTTTTGGGAATTAGTCTTTTTAGAAATAAAGACTTTATTCTCAAAATTCTATTTTGTTGGGCTCAAAATTGGATTTTCTCTTAGAAATTTTGAGTATTTTCTAGATATCGATTTTTCTTTCGAAATGTCGACCTTTCTTTCGAAATTTCAATGATATTTTTCAAAAATCTTTTTTTTTAATTAATCTTACTAATATTCGGGTTTTTCTGATTTTTTAAACTTGTTTCTTAAAATTCGTCTTATTTTCGAAATTTCTACCTGTATCTCAAAATTCGATGTTATATGTTTCTGAAAATTTCCTTTTAAGATTGACCTTTTCTCGGAATTTCGGGTTTTTCCAAAATTCGTTTATTTTTCCAAACTTGAATCAAAATTTTAATAAATAGCTGAAACTTTACAATATCTTAAAAACTTTCGAGAAAATGATTTCTTGTCAATTTCAAAATTGAACTAAAGTAAAAATTCCGAGAGGAAAATTTTGTAAATAGAAATTTTTTCTCTAAATTTGACATATTTTGAAATGTTCAAGATTGGTCTCAATCTTTTAAAAAGTTTGACTTCTTGTAAGCCTCGACATTTTCCAAAATGTTTTTGAAATACAAATCTTGTCCCCTGAAACCAAAAAAGATTAAGAAACACAACAAAGGTTACTCTAACGCGTTTCGACAGCCAAGCTATCATCTTCAGATAGATACTTCAGTGTTTTTTAATCTTTCTTGATTTCAGGGGACAAGATTTGTTTTTCAACTTTTGAAGATAACCAAGGACCAGTTTGTTTCACCAAAATAAAAATGTTTCTATTTTAAATTCGATTTTCTCACTTTTTTCCAAGATTCTGCTATTTTAAAATTTCAACTTTAATATGGAAATTCGATAGCCCCAGTTTATGTACTTAGGTGAAAATAATACTTATATACAGCCAGGTGAAATTATGTGAATTGTTATTAATTTTTCAAAATGATTATTGTCCCCCCCCCTGAACGAAATCCTTCTACGCTTATAAACTGAAGTAGAAAATTAAGTGAAAATATTACCCTAATTTAAAATCAAAAATTCAAAATTTGAAAAAAGTTAATGATTTTTTAAATATTCGATCTTTTTCCCAAAATTTTAACATTTTTAGTTTCAATGTAAAATTTCTGACCTTATATTTTTACTATTTCGAATTTTCCAGAAATGTTTATTTTTTTCTAGAAATCTTAAAGGGTCCATTTTAATTTTTTCTCGAAATTTTGAAATCAATATTATTCCTGCATTTACAATTTTAAAAACAAAATCTAAAATTTAAGTGCAACGTCGAAAAATTTGACTTCGAATTTAAAATTTAAACTGAAAAATTTAAGTTTAATTGATGATTAAACTTAACTTAACTTAATTGATGATTATATTTAAATTTGAAATTCGAAAAAAAAGTTCAAAATGTCCAAAGAAAATATTTAAACGCTGAGTGTTTTCTAGCAATTTGTAGTTTTTCGATTCTTTATTTAAAAAAAAAAGTTAAATTTTCCCTGAGAAGTCGAGAATTTTGGTTGTAAAATTGAAATTTCAAGTATAAACTCCAGTTTTAAAATTTGAACTTTATATTTCGCTAGATATTTTAAGAAAAACTAACACAAAATTATTACTAAACAATGTTTTTATTTACACTGTTTTCTCTAAATATCAGTTTTTTTCTCCAAATATCCAGTCTAAACTTAAAACTCAAAGTTGAAAAAATATGCTTTTTTTTGTGAAATTTTGATTTTTATTAAAAAATTTGGATTTGTTTTTAAATTTTGAGCGGATTTTCGTTTTGAGAGCCCGCGTTTTCTTTTGTCTTTACATTTTTTATACATGTTTTTTAAACTTATCGTGTCGCAATTAATTCTGTTGTTGCTGGTGCTCAAAATAAATAAGCCTGCAAGGACAAGAAAATGCAAGACTCTTGCTAGCAAAACAAGAATCAAACCAGCAAGAAATTGGCAAGATAAGAAGTAAACCAAATTCTTGTCTTGCCCAGCAAAACAAGACAAGAAGTTAGATAGCAAGGCAAGAAATCTTGCTTTGTGCATCACTAAATAGGGTTCCGTTTTTTTCGTATTAAGGTATTAACCTCTAAAAATACTTTTATTCTCGAAAATCGGATATTTTGATACCGCCGAAGGCTTAAACGGCATCCAGGACAAATAATGTAAATTCGGAACGATTACGCTCAGATCGAGACACTCCTATTTAGAACTGATTTACAAATGTATTAAATTTTGGTGATCTGGTGATCAAACAATGAAACCATTAATAATTTATTACTCTTTCAAAAAATATGTATGTACAAAACGTACATTCATTCCAGAAATGAATCAAATCATTTTTGTAAATAATGACTAACAATTTTTTATTAATTCACAGAAGTCTGATTAAATTGTTCAATTAAAGACAGATATTAATAAATTCACAAGTAATGTAAACAAACGAATCCATAGATTTTATCAATTTGATGGCTTTCACGTTCAAATACACGGGGATATTTTCCGTTTATTAAATTCAATAAACCAATAAAACTTTATGTTTACGTCAAATGGGTCTGAAGAGAAAGACAAACAAATAAAATTCAATGTATATATCCATGGACTATTTTCGTTTAAATTTCACTTATTTACAAGAGTTTTTTTTGTCAAATGATAACCAATCGGACTTTTATCATTTGCTGACGCCTTTTATACGGAATTTATTCCTCTCGACCTTAATAACCGCGAAATATTAAGTTTACAAACATTGAATAAATATCGTTCTTAATTACTATGCTTTATTTTGCAATGCGGACAGATCCGCTGACACGTGTATAATTTATAGCTGTGTGCAAAATAAAAAAGGAATCATGGCTCTCTAAATACAAATTCACGACGTACAAAACAGAAAATGTTTAGTATTTTGTCCATAATAATACACGAGGGGAAGAGGGCTACTTGGTTTTCCAAATTAGGAAAGCGGAAAATGGTAATTTTTCTACTTGAAGTTAAGTTTCGAACATTTCAGGCAAAAATAGAAATTAAAAATAGGGGCAGCCTTAACTATTGCGAGGCTCCGAACGGGTAGATCTGTGCGAGGTCCTTGTCTTTATGGAATTAGTTTTAACATAGACATAGCTAGAACAGAGCAGGATAGGGTGCTTGCCCCCTGGCTCATCCAGTTAAAAGAAAATTTATATTCAACTGAGAAAAAATTTCCATTCGACAAAATTTGTCATGAAATGACGTTTTCAATAAATTTAAATATCACGTAGTCGCATTTCAAAAACTGTTTAGAAAATTGTCAACAAACCATAAAAATTTAAATATTTCCAAATTGGGCCGAAGAAATGTTAAATAAATCGAAAAAAACATAATATTTCCGGTCAATAAGGGTCTACCATGAAGAATAAAATTTGTCCTGGTTAAGCTATTAACGTTTTTTCGAAATTTCGACTTATTTCTCACGATTCGTCTTTTTTTCATAATTTTTTTTTGAAATTTGAAATTTATTCCTAAAATTTGATTTCTTTCATCAGAATTCGACTTGAGTTAAAATTTCGAATTTTTATCTCAAAAGTCATTGTTTTATTTTTCGAAATTCTACCATTTCCCAAAATTCCGTTTTTACCAGAAACTTCAGCTTTCCTTTAAATTTTGATTTTCTTAAAATTTTTGACTTGTTTATCAAGATTTACCTTTCTCCTCGAAATTTGATCGATTTTTTTGATATTAGTTATCTGGACATTTTTATAATGATTTTTTTAGAAATTTTGTAAACAAACAAAAATTACGAGAAAATTTTCTCTAGAATGGTTTATAACTGAAATACGACTTACTAAGACACTAAGTAAGATACCAGTATCTCTCTGAAGATGGCAGCTTGGCTGTCGAAACGCGTTAGAACAAGGTTGGTTGTGTTTTTTAATCTTTCTTGGTTTCAAGGGACAAGTTCTGTATTTTTACAATATTCAACTTTTCATAAAAAAAGAATTGTTCAAATGAAATTCAAATTTACGTAAAGTCGGAGTAAACATTTAAAAGCGTAAAACTTTTTAACGAAAAATATTTCAAATTAATTAGGTTTAAAAAAAGTAAAAATTTTAATAAAATGTAGAAATTTTGTGTCAACGTCTTAAAAAGTCGAAAAATCCAAAAGAAGTCAAAATTTTCTTGAATTCCAAAAATAAGTAATTTAGAAAATTCCTCAACATATAAAAAATCAAATTTTCAGGAAGACAAATTTTGTTCAAAAGTCGAATATACAAAAACTCGTCATTTTCAAAAAAGTCTAAATTTTAAAAAAGATCGAAGGTTTTAAAAAATTTCCAAATTTTGAAAAAGACACTTTTGAAAGAAGTTCAATTTCTGAAAAAAATTAAAACTTTAAGAGAAGATCGAAATTTTAATGATAAAATATCGACATTTTCAAAAAAAAGAGTTGAAGCTCTGAAAAAAAATAGAAAATTTCAAAAAATCCAAATTAAAAAAATCCAACTTTTCAAAAAAGAAGAATAATTCAAAAAAATTTCAAATTTACATAAAGTCAGAGTAACACTTTTATAAAAAGTTTTTAACGAAAAATATTTCCAGTTAATCAAGTGAAAAAAAAAGTAAAAATTTTAATAAAATGTAGAAATTTTGTGTCAAAATCTTGAAAATTCGAAAGTTTTAAAAGAAAAGTCAAAATTTTCTTGAATTCAAAAAATTAGTAATTTAGAAGATTCCTCAAAAAATAAAAAATCGAAATTTTCAGGAAGACAAATTTTGTCTAAAAGTCGAATATACAAAACTTCGTCATTTTCAAAAAAGTTTAAATTTTAAAAAAGATCGAAGTTTTCAAAAAAATTTCGAAATTTTGAGAAAGGTACTTTCAAAAAGGTTCAAATTCTGAACTTCGACAGGAAGTCGAAATTTTGATGATGAAAGATCGACATTTTCAAAAAAAAAATGTCGAAACTGAATGAAAAGCGAAAATTTTTAAAAAATCCAATTTAAAAAATACAACTTTTCATAAAAGAAGAATTTCTCAAATGAAGTTCAAATTAACGTAAAGTCAAAGTAAAAATTTAAAAAAGTAAAAGCTTTTAACGAAAAATATTTCAAATTAATTAAGTTTAAAGAAAGTACAATTTTTAATAAAATGTAGAAATTTTGTGTCAAAATCTTGAAAATTCGAAAGTTCCAAAAGAAAAGTCAAAATTTTCTTGGATTCCAAAAATTAGTAATTTACAAGATTCCTCAAAAAATAAAAAATCGAAATATTCAGGAAGACGAATTTTTCTAAAAGTCGCGTATACAAAAACTCGTCGTTTTTAAAAAAGTCTAAATTTTAAAAAAAGTCGAAGTTTTGAAAAGAATGTCTAAATTTTGAAAGAGGTACTTTCGAAAGCGGATCAGATTCTGAAAAAAATGAAAACTTCGACAGTAAGTCGAAATTTTGTTGATAAAAGATGGACATTTTCTTAGATTCTTCAAAAAATAAAAAATCCAAATTATCAAGAAGACGAATTTACCTAAAAAAATATACAAAACTCATTATTTAAAAAAAAATTAAATTTTAAAAAAGATCGAAGTTTTCAAAAAATATTCGAAATTTTGAAAAAAGTACTTTCGAAAGAGGTTCAAATTCTGAACTTCGACAAGAAGTCGAAATTTTGATGATGAAAGATCGACATTTTCAAAAAAAATGTCGAAACTGAATAAAAATCGAAAATTTCAAAAAATCCAATTTAAAAAATCCAACTTTTCATAAAAGAAGAATTTCTCAAATTAACGTAAAGTCGGAGTAAAAATTTAAAAAAGTAAAAGCTTTTAACGAAAAATATTTCAAATTAATTAAGTTTAAAGAAAGTACAATTTTTAATAAAATGTAGAAATTTTGTGTCAAAATCTTGAAAATTCGAAAGTTCCAAAAGAAAAGTCAAAATTTTCTTGAATTCCAAAAATTAGTAATTTACAAGATTCCTCAAAAAATAAAAAATCGAAATTTTCAGGAAGACGAATTTTTCTAAAAGTCGCGTATACAAAAACTCGTCGTTTTTAAAAAAGTCTAAATTTTAAAGTTTTGAAAAGAATGTCGAATTTTTGAAAGAGGTACTTTCGAAAGAGGTTCAAATTCTAAAAAAAATTAAAACTTCGACAGAAAGTAGAAATTTTTATGATAAAAGATCAACATTTTCTTAGATTCTTAAAAAAAAAAACAATCGAAATTATCAGGAAGACGAATTTACCTAAATGTCGAATATACAAAAACTCTTTATTTTTAAAAATGTCTAAATTCTAAAAAAGATCGAAGTTTTCAAAAAAATATCCTTATTTTGAAAAAGGTACTTTCGAAAGAGGTTCAAATTCTGAAAAAAATGAAAGCTTCGACAGAAAGTCAATATTTTGATGATAAAAGATGGACATATTCCAAAAAAGGTCAAAACTCAGAAAAAAATCGAAAATTGCAAAAAATCCAAATTAAAAATATCCTGCTTTTCAAAAAGAAGAATTGTCCAAATGAAATTAAAATTTACATAAATTCGGAGTAAAAATGTTTAAAAAGTTAAAGTTTTGGACGAAAAATATTTCAAGTTAATTAGGTTTAAAAAATAGTAAACATTTTAATGAAATATAGACAGTTCGAGTCAAAACGTTAAAAATTCGAAATTTTCTAAATATAAATCAAAATTTTGTGTGATTCTAAAAGTTAGTAATTTAGAAAACTAGGTTCTCCAAACAATAAAGAATCAAAATTTTTAGGAAAAGAAGAATTGTTATAAAAATAGTAGATACAAAAAAGAGAAAAAGGCAAATTTTGTAAAAAGGTCAACATTTTCAAAAAAGTCGAAATCTTAAGAAAGATCGAAATTTTCAAAATAAAGGTCGACATTTTGAAAAAAGTTAGAAAGTTCGAAAAAAGTCCAAACTAAAAAAATCAAAGCTTTCCTAAATCAATTTTATGCAATTCGTTCCAAATTTTAAAAATTCGTAATTTAAAATGTCCGAATCTTCAAAAAATAAATAAACGAGATTTTCAGAAAGATGGATTTTTCAAAATATCGAAAATACCCAATCTTTCGAGAAAAGGACAAATTTTGAAAAAAGATCGAAATGTTGAAAAAAGGTAAAAAGTTTAAAAGAAGTTTAAATTCTGAACAAAAAATCAAAACTTCGACAAAAAATATAAATTTTTATGGCAAAAAAACTGCGGTTAAAAAAAACAGTTGAAACTAAAAAAGAACGAAAATTTCAAAATTTTCAAATGTAAAAAAATCAACTTTCCAAAAACGTCCAATTTTTCAAATAGAATTCAAATATTCATAAAAGGCGAAGTAAAAATTTTTAAAAAGTTAAAGTTTTTGGCAAAAGATATTTCAAATTAATCAAGTTTAAAAAAAAAGTAAGCATTTTAATAAAATGTAGACAGTTCAAGTAAAAATGTTGAAAATTCGAAATTTTCTAAATATAAATCAATATTTTTTGTGATTCTAATAGTTTTTAATTTGGAAAATTAGATTCTCCAAACAATAAAGAATCAAAATTTTCAGGAAAACGAGAATTTTTGTAAAAATCGCGGATACAAAAACTCGATGAGAAAAAGGCAAATTTTGTAAAAAGGTCAATATTTTAAAAAAAGTCGATGTCTTAAGAAAGATCGAAATTTTCAAAATAAAGGTAGAAATTTTGAAAAAAATTAGAAAATTCGAAAAAGTCCAAACTCTAAAAAAATCAAAACTTTCCTAAATCAATGTTATGCAATTCGTTCCAAATTTTAAAAATTCGTAATTTAAAATGTCCGAAACTCCAAAAAATAAAGAAACGAGATTTTCAGAAAGAGGGATTTTTCAAAAAATCGAAAATACCCAATCTTTTGAGAAAAGAGCAAATTTTGAAAAGAGATTAACATTTCCAAAAAGGTCGAAGTATGAAAAAAGATCGTAGTTTTCAAAAAATTATCGAAATGTTGAAAAAAGGTAGAAAGTTCAAAAGAAGTTTAAATTCTGAAAAAAAAATCAATACTTTGAAAGCAAATAATAATTTTTATGGCAAAAAAACTGCGATTTAAAAAAAAAACAATTCAAACTAAAAAACTACGAAAATTTCAAAACTTTCAAATGTAAAAAAAATCAACTTTCCAAAAACGTCCAATTTTTCAAATAGAATTCAAATATTCATAAAAGGTGAAGTAAAAATGTTGAAGATAAAACCGAAATTAAAAAAAATATTTCAAAATAATCAATTTAGATGAAATGGAGTGGTCCTTGGTTATCTTCAAAAATTAAAATACAAAACTTGTCCCCTGAAACCAAGGAAGATTAAAAAACACAACAAAGGTTGCTCTAACGCGTTTCGTATCTCTCATAAGATGATAACTTGGCTGTCGAAACGCGTTAGAGCAAATTTTGTTGTGTTTTTAATCTTTTTCGGTTTCAGGGGACAAGTTTTGCATTTCGATTTTTAATCAATTTAGAAAAAAAGTAAAGATTTTTGAAATACTTAAGTGTTGAAATTTTAAGAAAACGTAAAGACTTTGTGACAAAGAAATTCAATATTTTAAAAATAAATCAATAGTTCATTTTATGCAATTCGTTCAAAATTTGAAAAATTCGTCATTTAAAGCCAGTTTATTCAAATAAAAATAAAATCGAAATTTTCAGGAAAAGCTGACATTTTAAAAAATGTCAAAGTTTTCAAAAAAAGAAAGAAATTTTTTAAAAAACAGGTAAAAATTTCGAAAGAAGTTCAAATGGCGAAAAAAAGTCGAAAATTTGATGGTAAAAGATCGACATTTTCAAAAAACTTTCTAAACCCTGAAAAAAATCGAAAATTTCTAAAAATCCAAATTAAAAAATCACACTTTTCAAAAAAGAAGAATTGTTCAAATAAAATTCAAATTTACATAAAGTTGAAGTAAAAATTTGAAAATTTTAGAAAACGTGAAATTAAAAAAAATCAAATTTTTCAAATGAAATTTTACATAAAAATCCAAGTAGAAACTAAGAAAAAAGGGAAAGATTTTAAAAAGAAGTTTAAAAATAATCCAATTTATAAACAAGTAAAAATTTTGAGAAAATGGGAAAATGTTGGCTCAACACCGTCAAAAAAATTGAAAATTTCAAAAAAGATCAAAATTTTTAATAGCCTATATTAAAACAATATGCATTTTTTGAAGACATCAAAAATTTTCAAAAACATTCACACAATAAACAAGCCCAAATCTTGAAGAAAGGGGAAATTTTGAAAGAGTTGAAATTTTCAAAATAATTCAATTTAAAATTGGAAATATTCAAAGTAAGTCGAAAAGTTTAAAAAAGTTAAAATTTTCAATAAAATTGGAAAATCGATTTTTTTAAATTAAATTAAAAAAAAAGAATTCAAAAAAATCACTCAAATTACATAATGTTTTAAACCGTCAAAATTTTCAACAACAATTAAGATCGAAGTGTAAAAGTCATACTTCGAAATTTCGCGTCAAAATTCAAATAAAAAGATATACCAATTTTCAATAGAAGTATTTTAAAAAATGACATTTTCAGAAATAAGTCGAAATCCTAAAAAATATTCCAATACAGTCAAAAAAAAATTCGAAACTTTGAAGGGGTCGAAACTTTCAAGAGTTGAAAGTTCCAAAAAAGTAGATAAAATTTTCACAAAAATTTAATTTTTCAGAAATACCAGACTATACAAAGAAGCCAAAATTTTAAAAAAGTGGAACCTACGCTTGAAAATGCCAGTTCTGCTGGCGAAATACGTATCGCGTAATTATTTATTTAATTGCCGATGTGGTAAAGGGGTGATACCTTCTTTGGACTTCAAAATTATAAGTCAAAATTTCAAGAAACGGTCGAAATTTTATTAAATAAGTGAAAGCTTCGAGTAAAGTGGATTTTTTAAAATCTCGAAATGTACAAAAAAAATCGAAAATTGATAATAGAAATAAAATTTAAAAAAAGTAAATTATTAATAAAAATGTAATTCTTCAAAAACAAATTAAATTTTCAAAAAGTCAATGAGTCGAAATTTTCATTAGAAATCGGTATTTTGAAAGAAAGTAGGAATTTAAAAAAAAAACGAAATATTCAAAATTTCTAATAAATTTCGGTAAAAAGCGAAAATTAAAAAAAAATAACATTTTTAAAACAGTCACAAATTTTTAAAAAGGCCGAAATTTACAAAAAAAAAAGCGCGAGCGCACAGAATCCCCACCTAATTTTAATAAACATTCGCAGGAAAAACAAGAAATAAAACTGAACCAAATATGTCTGCTGAAATTCCTGAAACATGTCGATTTTTGCTTTATGTTTAAAATTGAACCAAAATTTGTCTGCTGAAATTCCTGAAATATGTCGTTTTTTGTTTTATGTTTACCACACTTTAAGGTAATTTTTGTATTTTTTCCCACGGGATGAGGGCGAAAACTAACCCCAATTTTTTTCTTTTCATATAAAAAGCTTATAATCCCTTACTAAAAACCTCTTTAAGAGAATAGTAACGTATTATCTGGTTTTGTAATTATTAAAAATAAAAATTAAAAAATCCTTCAAATGTCCCTTCATCCCTCATGAAATCTGACAAAAAATAGGTAGTTGACCGTGGACTAAAGTAGTTTCACTTCACATGAGGCACGTTATTGAGGGAAATTTTCGTATTACAATCAAAGATTAAAAACGTCACTTTCCTGGAATTATAATAAACAATTAATTTTCTCAGAAATCAAGACAATAATTTTCTGTCATCAAAAACTAGTAAATATATGGAAAAATTCATAGTAACCGTTACACGGGTAATCAGAAATTGTGACCATATTCATTAGAACGTAAATTATTTGTTTATAGACTTGTTATCCAAATATCCAGCATTCTGGCTAGACCTCTGTTGTATATCTGTCTTTAAGATTGTCGATAAACGACAACATTAAAATTATATTAAAATCCAAAACATAATTAACCATCATGGAATTGATTATGTTTTTCGTTAAATTGTAAAATTAATTTTGTTTATTAGCACCCAGCGATATGCTTAATTGCGATTGTCCCCATTAAAAATTACATTTCTACATTTTTAACCTCCCAAATAATAGAATCGAGTCAGCTTATCATATCCAAAATCGAAAACAAATACCTAATTAAAATATTCATTGCACTCAGTCGACTTCAATTGGCAATGCCCTAATAAGCACATTACATCTACCTTTTTATCTTACTGTCGTTGTAATCTAAAATGATACAAACATCATTTTTAATTGACTTTCTAATTACATGTTTACTTTAACAGGTTTTCAGGCCGAGTACCCACTTAGAAGCCAAATTATTTTTAGATATTACACGAAAAGTTACCTACAGTGGAGTAATTAAGGGAGAGGCTTTGGGGGCTTAAACCCCCTGGGACGCAATCGGCATAACATATTTTAGAATCAAAATTAAGTATTAACAAAATACAGTGTGTACAAAAATTTTCCCATCTGGTGTGTTGCTGTCATTTTTAAACGTGTTTCTTACTTGATTCGTACTCACAAAATTGACATTTTAGGTTAAAAAATTGAAATAGAAATCTTGTCCCTTGAAACCAAGAAAGATTAAAAAACACAACAAAGTTTGCTTTAACACGTTTCCAATGGCGGCTCGTAGCCAAAACTAATGAGGGTGCTGCACAACGTTTAGCATTTTAGAATGTTTAACATTTCGAATGAAAATTTCGACATTTTTAAAACGTTACTTTTCGAAAATTTTAGATTTCTTTGAAAACTTGACAATGAAAACTTTTGATAATGTCGCGTTTTTTGAAAGGTTGGATTTTTTCCAAATTTCGACTGTGTTGCAAAATTTAGATTTTCTCTTTGTAATCTCGACCTTATTTTGTTTTTAAGTAGTATTGACTTTTCTAAAAAACTGTGAATACTCTTTTAAAAATTTTCGTATTTTCGTGAATATTTAGACTTTTCAGTGTTCTGTTTTTTTTGTATTTTTTTTTTTGAAAATTAATTATTACATTTTTTAAATTTTACATTTGAGAATGTATAGTTTTTCTGAAAATGTAAATTATTTCCAATTTATTTTTGAAATTTTGAATGAAAATTTCAGGGAATAAATACAATATTATATTTCAATTTAAAGCTGGGATCTTGCAATTGGTGAAATTGGATTTTTAAATGGTGACATCTTAGAAATTGTCTAATTTAAACTTCCAACGATTTTGTTTATGGTAAAATAGTAAATTTTATTCCGATAACTTTAATTTTTTTTCTCAAGATTTCGACTTAACCCTCCAAATTGCCATATTTTTTCCAGATTGTTTAGAATTTAGATGTCAAAATTGTGTGTTTTTTTTAATATTAATTGTTTTCGCAAAACTTCTGGTATAAACCTAAAAGTTCGGCTCTTTGCTCCTTGAAATTTTGTGTCAAAAATCGACTCTCAAAATGGTAAATTTCTTCATAAAATTTTTAGCTACAGCTAGAATGTTTTCTATAATTTCGTCTTTAAAATCTAAATTCGCTTTTTCTTCCAGAAAATTTATCGGTAATCAGGAAATTTAATTTTTTCTGTACAAAATTGAAGTTTACAAATAATTGAAATTGCATTTTTTTTGGATTCTTTATTTTTACGTTTAAAATATACATTTAAAATAAAACTTTCGAATTTTTGCTAAAAATATTGACAGAAATTAGATTTTAAATGCAAAAATGCTAATTTGAATTTAAATGATTTGTTATTTTTTATTTTGAATCCAGTGGCGGCTCGTAGCCAAAACTAATGGGGGTGCTGCTTAACGTTTTAAAATTTTTAAGATTTGGACTGAAAATTTCGACATTTTCAGAACGTTACCTTTCGAAAATTTGAGATTTCTTTGAAAACTTGACAATGAAAACTTTTGATAATGTCGCGTTTTTTGAAAGGTTGGATTTTTTTCTAAATTTCGACTGTATTGCAAAATTTAGATTTTTTTCTTGTAATTTCGACCTTATTTTATTTTTAAGTATTGACTTTTCTGAAAAACTGTGAATACATTTTTAAAAGTTTTCGCATTTTCGTAAATATTTAGACTTTTCGGTGTTCTGCTTTTTTTGTAATTTTATTTTGGAAATTAATTATTCCATTTTTTAAAATTTTTATCATTTAAAAATTCCTACTTTTTCTTAAAATGTAAATTTTTTGAAATTCGGACCTTTGACTTTTTAAATTTTCGACTTTTTTCTAAATTTTATCTTTGTCTATAATTTTTTTTGGAAAATTATAATTTTTTTATTGAAAATCTCGACTTATTTTTTACTAAATGTCAACTATTTTTAAAAATTTCGACTTTTTTGCAGTTTCGATTATTTTTTGATTTTTTTTTTGTTGAACATTTCGCTACTTCTTAATTTTTGAAATTCTTTCAAAATTTCGATTTTTTTTGAAAATTTTAAAGTTTTATGAAATATTTGACATTTTTTCAAAATTTTAATCTTTTCAAACTTTTTAAAAAAATGTACCACTTTGATTCAAAATTATAACTACCAAAAATTTAAACTTTTTCCAAAATTTTAACTTCTCCATATTTCGACTTTTGAAAACCTCGATCTATCTGATAATTTTCACTTGCTTTCAATATTCCGGTTTTAAAAATTTTGATTTTTATTGAAAATTTGAATGCAAATTTCCCAGCTATTCAAAATTAAAACTTTTTTAAAATTTCGACTTATTTCGTAAATTCGATAAAAATTCTCAAATTTTTTGCAAATTTTGATATTTTTTTAATTTTGACTTTAAATTTCGACCTTTTGTTCCTAAAAATTTCTTCTTTCAAAAAATTTTGAATTCTTTTGGAAATTTGAAAGATTTTGAAAATGTTTGCCTTGTCAACAAATTTCGACATTCTTTATTGAAAATTTTAACCTTTTCTTAAATCTGCACTTTTTAATTCCCACTTTGTTGAAAATTCCTGCCTTTTTCAAATGTTCGAATTTTTTAAAATTTTAGTTATTTTTCGAAATTTTAAATTTTTGGAAAACAAACATTTTGACATTTTTTTTAATTTCAACTATTTTCGAAATTTTCACTTTTTTTTGCAAAGTGTCGATCCTTTATTTGAAAATTGTGATTTTTTTAAGTGAGACATTTCTTAAAACGTTTTATTAAAATTCTCGACTAATATTTCGTAAAATTTCGACTCCATTTCAAAACTTCGACTTTTTTTTCCAGAATATCGACTCTTTTTGAAAACTTGACTTGTTTTTGAAAAGTTAAAATTTTTCTTAAAATTGTATTTATACATTTTTTTAAACATTTCCAATTAAATCTTCGACTTAAGAGAAAAGATTTTTTTTAAACTTGAACTATTGAAAATTTCAACTTTTTTCAAAATTTTACCTCTTCAAAATTTCAACTTTTTTAATAATTACCAATTTTTCGATAATTTTGAGTTTTCTCCAATATTCAAAAATGCAGCTTCTATGAAAATTTAATCGAAAACTGTGCAATTAATTTGAAATGTCCAAAAATTCGTCTTTTAATCACATTCTCAATTTTCAAAAAAAAACTTGCTTTTTATGTACAAATTTTTTTAAAAAAATCCGTTTTTTCTGATAACTTTAGCTTTATTTTTTGAAAGTGATAATGTTTGTCTTTTTCAATTTATATTTTTTGAGAAAAATTTCGAAATGACACTCGAATTTGAAAAGATTAATAACAAAATTTTCTATTTTTAATATTGTGCAAAGTTTTTAAACAAATTTCCAAAAAAAACTTGCATTTTATGTACAAATAAATTGCCAAAATTAGAATTTTAATCACAAAAAATTGGTTTCAAGCTGAAATATTTGATTTTTAAAATTTCTCCGGAACTTCAAAATTACTAGAAAAAAATTAAATTAGAACAGTAAATTGTTAATGAATTTTTTCAACATTTTAAATAATTTTAATTTCAGAATTTTGAGACTCTTCTAGAAATGTTGACATTAAAATTTCAATAATTCCCACTTTAAAAGCCGAAATTATAAAAATATTTTTGACAAATAATTTATTTCGATATTTTTTTTCTTTAATTCCGAAAATGTAATTTTTTATTTTTGAAAAATATTGCATATTAACATGAAATTTCAACTTTTTTTAGAAATATGATCTGGTTTCTCTTACAATATAAAATGACCTTTAAAATATTAAAATTTCGTTAAAAAACTTGTAAATTTCCAAAAAAAAAAATTAGAGAAATCAAAATTTCTACATGAAAAAATATTTTAAAGACAAAACCTCAAGGAAAAGTCGAAATGAAAAAAAATTCCTTGTATAGAATATTTGGAGAAAAACGCAAATCGCATAGAGAGAAGAAGCAAAATTTCTTGGAGAAAAAATCTAAATTTGAAAAAAAAATTGAAATATCTGTACAAAAATGTGGAAATTTTTTGTTTTTCCAAAATGTTCAAATTTTTATAGAGCTTTCAGAATTTTTTCAAATATTTTTTGTAAAAATTACAAAATAAAATAAACTAAATGAATTGTTAAAGTGTCGTGAAAAAACTTGATATTTTTAAAGCAAACTAGAGGAACATAAAGAAAAATCTGGTGAAGTTAAGATTTCTAAAAGAAATTTTAAGAACACTTTCAAGAAAAATGGAAATTTCAAAAAAATTTCTTTTTATAAAATATTTAGGAAAAATGGAATGCTGCAGAAAAAATCAAAATTTCCTAAAATATTCGAAATATCTGAAAAAAACTCAAAATTTTTGTACAAAATGAAATTTAAGGTAAAAATCCGAAGATGCCGTATTAACTTATTTTTTAGAGAAATAGTAAAATGAAAGATGAGCAGGATTTAGATTTTTTTGAAATTTTAATTATTTTCTCAAAATGTTGTCATTTTTATAGAAATTTGGTTTTTTTTCTTAACATTTTAATTCGTTCTCGAAATATTGATTTCTTTCTCAAATCTTTAACAAAAATTAGTTTTTGAAAATGTAATTTTGATTAATTAAATATAAAATAGATTTTTAAATGTCGTAGCTTCGTGAAAGAAACCTGAAATTTCTATAAACAGAAATGAGAGAAAATTTAAAATGTCCACAAAAAATTTTGGAATGAAAAGTGTTCAGAAAATTTTGAGAAAAATCTCTTAAGCGAAATTGGGGGTGCTGCAGTTCCACAGTGCCTATACGCCAGTCGCCACTGCACGTTTCGATAGCCAAGCTATCATCTTCTTGACTATCGAAACGCGCTAGGTCAACCTTTGTTGGGTTTTTTAATCTTTCTTGGTTTCAGGGGACAAGATTTGTATTTCAATTTTTGGAGATAACCGAGGACTAGTCCTTTCACCAAAAAAAAACAAACAAAAAGTTTAAGCTTGACACAAAAATCATTCAATACAATCAGAAGTAGAAGGGATCAGTTCGCTACTGCTGTTTTAGGCGTTCCAAAGGTAGGATGAGCAAGAAGAAGTCGAAAATCCAGAAGACCCAAAACTGAAACTTGACCAACAATTTTTTATGGTTGCGTTTAAAGTTAAGGTTATTTTTGAACACCTCCCAAAGATACCTGAAGACATCCAATGCCTTCAGATAAATCTCCAGCACTCCAACCCCGCCTCCAGTGTGATGTACTGGGATTTTCATTTCATTATTTTCAAATAGGGCTGATTTAAAAACCCTGGTCTAATAGAGGACGCATTTGTGGACTCCCTACGCACTTATGTAAATGAATCTATTCAATTGTGCATGAAAATCCAATAGCAGCAAATCTGCTCAAACCAAACAATAATTTTGTTCCGATTATAGAATTGACAAAGAGGGATCTGGTCGCTATCAACATGGTAATCCCACCGAAGAAGACAGGAGCAGCGTTGTTATTAATTTAGGTGCTTTCCAGGCCACTATTCCAGGCAAGTACCAATTAAGGGACTCATTTCATGATGTAGAAAAAGGAACATTTCATTATAAGCTATAATACGAATGCTCATCACTTCATGTGAGGCAGCTTAATCTTTAATCCTTTGTGAACAAACACGCTTTTGTGAATGCGATCAGGAAAGAAGATTTAGATATAACTGATCCCTTCACAACTTCTATAATTAAATACTGGCACGTATTTGAGAAGCTTTCAATGTCGGACCACAAGCACATAGGGCTAAGGCTACATGCATCAAAAGGCAAAGGAACCCTAGACTGACTAACTTCTTTATAAAGAGCGCTTGAAGTCAGGAACTGAAGAGTCCATTGGGTCAACTGAAAACTATAAAACTGTAGTTGAATTGGAATTGGAAGTAGCATTCAACCATCTACATATTCATTTGTTTATTTTATTTGTCTCCAAACGATCCCGCATACAGACAGCTCTTCTCTTATCTCTTTGTAATCTTCGATTACCTACAGACCAATTATCCCAACGATGAGGTTGTCTTTCTCAGTGACTCCAACACAAACTGCCCAACTGACGACGCGGGAAGGGTGACAGAGGCTTTCGCCATTACTTGTGGACTATATCCCACAAGAATTCCTAATGTGGATACGCATCAACCAAATCTACTCGACTTTGTCCTTACAAATTCGTACAAAATCACTGTGACATCACCTTCCGGAAATTTCGATCACAAACTTGTAGCAGCCTCTCACTCGCTTCATATATCACTAACTTTCTAGACTCAGCCCCGTAGGATTTGGAACTTCTTTGCATCTTTTCCATGGCAAGAAGTATGGTTTAACTCAAACAACCCTTTCTCAATCGCCGAACCTATCAATGAAACTTTTCTGGTTGGTATGGAATGCTCAATTCCCCATTCCCAAAAGAAGTCTGCCTCCAGTAAACCTTTGTTCAGCAAAAAATGTGCTCGTGCTGTCTCCTGCATAAATTGCGCATTGGCGAAATAATCCCTCAGTCAAAACTCGGACCACTTTTGCAGATGCACGAAATTTTTATAAACAGATTATTGACGAAGTAAAAAATAATTTCGATCGTAAAGTACGCCAGAGACTTATCAACTGTCCGAACGGTTCCAGGCCCTTTTGGAGTTTTGCAAAGTCGATTGGAAAGAATTTTACATCTTCAAATTTTCCACCTTTACTCGACGACAACAACAACATTGCTACTACTTTCAAGGAAAAGGCTGATCTGCTAGCCTTAAGGTTTGCTAAAAATTCCAACCTTGATATCTAAACGCAGAACCTCGTATTCTTCCTAAGGTCGGCACTTCGATGCCTAATGTTGTTTTCACAGTCAAGAAAATTCTCCTCGAGCTCGACACATCGAAAGCTTCTGGCCTCGATAGTATCCCCGCTATTGTTCTTAAGAAGTGCACTCCAGAGTTGACTCCTGTCCTAAGCAGATTGTTCACACTCTCTTACAACAAAGGTGTATTCCCTAAAGTTTTAACCTTGATTCTAGAAAAGCAGAACCTCCTATTCTTCCTAAGGTTGGCACTTCGATGCCTAAAGTTGTTTTCAGACAATGCACAGTCAATAAAATTCTCCTCGAGCTCGACACATCGAAAGCTTCTGACCTTAATGGTACCCCACTATTGTTCTTAAGAAGTGCACTCCTGTCCTAAGCAAATTGTTCACACTTTGTTACAACAAAGGTGGAAATCTGCTAGCGTGCAGCATGAGGGAAAAAAGAAACTGGCAAACAACTATCGCCCTATATCTTTGTTGCCCGTTATATCTAAAGTGATGGAAAAGGGTATCAACATTGAGATTCTCAAATAACTGGTAAAGAATAGAATCATCTCGGATAGGCAATATGGTTTCAGACAACAACGCTCAACTGGCGATCTACTGGCATATGTTACTCATATCTGTAACTTAGCTATGGAAAAATATCGTGAGGTTAGGATTGTGGCATTGGATATCTCAAAGACCTTCGACAGTCTGGCATGGATCTCTTCTCGCGAAATTAACATCTTATAGACTTTCTCCTGGACCCTGTCGTTTGATATCCAGTTTTCTCGCTGACAAATCTCTTTAAGTCGTCGTCTCATCCGAGACATTTCTGATTAATGCAGGGGTGCCTCAGGAATATGCCCTGTCTCCTACTCTGTTTCTGTTACACATCAACGATCTTTTAGCTTCAACTTCCATACAGGTATACATTTAAACAGATTATAGTAGCCTAGTGTCATCTTTTTTCTTCGACAAATCCGCCGCGGCTTCAGATCTACTAAGGGAACAACAGATACAGACTCTCTACAGGATCTCGAGATTATTCTGGAATGGGGTAAGAACAATTTAATCGACTTCAACGCTTCAGAAATTCAGGCCGCGGTCTTCTCTAAGAAAACATCAAGGTATAATGCAACAAACATGCTCATGGACGATAAAATCCTCCCGATGAGATTTAACTATCTTAAGAGTGAATGCGAACACCAACTTCTCTTGGGACGATCGGATACCAAATCCACCTCTCAGAAGCTAAGTTTTAAGTTTTCTTTTTAGAGCTAAAAAGTTCTTCTGTTTGGAATTAAGTTTCAAAGCACACTTTAGCTCTTTTGGATTCAATTCAAAGAAAAGCGATTCGCCTAATTGACGACGAATGTTTGACCGATTCTCTCGAAGCACTAGAGCACAGGCAGATGCTTGATGATTTATCTCTTTTTTACAAGTATTTTCATGGGGAATGCTCACAGGAAGCAATAGGATTGATCCCCCAGGGTAAGGTCTTTGAGGCATACAAGACAGTCGGAGACAATAAATTCCTGTCCGGTCCAGCTTGACACAGTGAGGACTTCTGTCTACGGGGACTCTTTTTTCTATAGAACTTCCAAGCTATGGGTCTCGTTACCGAACGGAATTTTCCCCAAAAATTACAACCTATTCTTGTTTAAGAAGGCGGTTCGTCGCCATTTATCCTTGAACTCGCGATCCTTTGATCCTTTGCGAGTGGACTGAACATTAAAAAAAAGAAGCTAATAATCTTCTTATTTCAACAATGTTGAACCTTAACACAAAAGCCCACATGCCTTGGCGGGATCGGGAACTAAGCAAGCTGAAATCGAAGACGAGAAAACCATTTAATAAGGCCAAAAGTTACAGGAAATTGGAATGACTACAAAAAACCCTAACTGAATATAAAAAAGAATTAAGAAGGTCAAAGAGAAGAACCGGAGGCCTAAAACCGAAAATGATCTTATGATCGTAGTAAGACCGATTATGGTGGCCAAAAATTATAGAAAAAATGGCCCAAAGCAACTTGCAGAAGCTGTAATGGCTGGCCTGCCTGAGTGTAACAGGTACTATGCATCTTATGGTCATACTTAATGGTTATCATTCTTCATATGGTGGCCAAAAACTGAAGAAAAATTGGTCCAAAGTAAGTTGCAGAAAGTGGAACGGTGTCTGAGTGTAACAGGAGCTATGTACACTAACCCTATGACAGCAATGGAGGTCACATTGGGCCTTCATCACTTGCACATCTATACAAAGAGGGAAGCTACCAGCTGTGCCGTACGAAGCTTCAGACAGAAAAAATAAGAGCAAGGGACCTTACAGGACACCACAAAATTATGGAACTTTCCCAGCCACGTATCCTAACACTTCTAAACGGGCAATAGCTCCATTACCTTCTAAGCCGAAGTACATGCCATAAATATGTCCATTCATAAATGTCTTAAGAAACTCATTAGAGCAGCTCGAATATTTATATTATCAGACAGCCAGGCTTAAAGCTTTAAAGTCCTATGTCTTTGACTCCTAGATTATCTGGGGGTGCAAATAATGTCTAAAGGAACCGGCAATCGGTAATAAATTGGCTTTAATATGGGGCCAGGCCACGAGGGTTTATAAGGAAATAATATAGCTCAAAGCCTTACAAAGAGAGGAGCCAAAGCACCATTTTGTGAACCCGAACCATTCCTTGGTATTTCCAAAAGCCATGTCTTAGCGGAACTCCTCAACTGGGAAAAGAAAGAAATGGACACCCTCTGAAAAAATACTCGAGGCCAAAGACAAGTGTAATGATTTCTAATTAATTATTTGCCAGAGGAGGCAAGAAAGCACATTAATCTGCCTAAGAAAGATTTGAAGCTCAGTACTGGTCTTCTTAACGGACATTGCCCCTTGAGATGCCACCTCAAGAAAATGGGTAGAACACATAATGATCTATGTAGATTCTGTCATGTCTCGGGCGATACAGCGGAGTACATATTGTACAACTGCCCCGGACTGATTCGGGGCAGAATTAAACTGGCAGCTTAACCCCAAGAAATATCCTAGACTTTATGAAAAGCCTGGGAGACATTGGAGGGTTATTCACAAAATAACTAAGTTGGTCGAAGTGAAGAAAGGCCTTAAGAAGCCAAACGACCCCACAAAATCTACATCTACAATTTACTTCAGACATTATCAGCATAATCACCATTTCCATAAATATTTCGATTGATTATAATAGGAAAAAGTATGCAACTGTGTATTTAAAAAAAAGAGTTTTTTTTTATTTTTCAATCATAACACAAGGGACGTTGAATAAAATGTTAAATTCATACTTTCATACGTAGGTAAAAAAGATTTAATTTATTCTATTAACTGTTCGTTGCAGTAATTGGAACCGAACCCTAACTGTGCGAGTCCGACTCGCTCTTTGTTGATTTTTATTTTTTCAATAATTCATAACTAATAAACTCTATCGACGATAAATACAACAAAGGCTGAAATACAAATCCTGTTCCCTGAAACCAAGAATGATTAAAAACACAAGAAAGGTTGCTATAACGTGTTTCCATAGCCAAGCTATCATCTTCCTAGAGATAATTGGCTATCAAAACGACTTAGAGCAACCTTTGTTGTGTTTTTTAATCCTTATTGGTTTCAAAGGACAAGATTTATATTTCAATTTTTGAAGATTACCAAAATTTTACCAAAACAACAACGGTGGTTATACCAGTAGCAGTTTTATAAAAAAAATTACTGGTACAACCGTCGACGATGTGAAAAGCCAAACCATGTTCGATCGTAGCAAATATTTATAGAAACATTGTGGAATTTTTATATCTCTTGTTGTATTTATCATTAATAGAGTTTATTAGCTATGAATATTGTAAAATTCCACACAGTAAGGGTTAAAAATATCAATTTTTTCAATTCGACAAGTGACCAATTAAATGTTCTGTAATTAAACAGTTAAACGTGCTTAAAATTGAAAATATGTACAACCGCAACCATAGACTAGTTTCGACCTTTCATGGCCTCATCAGTATGGTACGGTGGTTGTATATACTTCCAACTTAAAGCCACTAGTCAGTCGTATAAGTATCCAAGAGAGTAAACCCCCATTGGGTGACTTGTAAAGTAATGTCACGCCGAGGACGTTTGTATCAATGGATGTTGCGATGCAACCCGTGATACAAGCTTTGCCTCATCTACGTGACCTTTGCAGTTGCAATCAAGTTTTCATTAGACTCTAATGAAATTAGATTTCAATTGCATCGTAATAAACTTGTATATATTCGTATACAGATAAGGAAAAATTTTCATTGTCCGTGTAAAACGCTAAGAATTGTCCCTTCCATAGTTTTCTACGGTCGCCGAACGTATTCCCCTACTCGACGCAGCATGCTCGTATCTTTCCGTTTAGATGTTGGAAAAAATTCGTCGAAAGTTTTACAACAGACTGGAATATTGTTTAGCACAGTCTGTCGGCCTATTTAAACTCCTTATATTGTAATGTTTAAAGAGTTATTTTGTTATATTCTTCATTAGAATTATTATTTATTTTGTTTAAGAAATCTCGTTTATTTACTTCGGTTATCAAAGAATTTCAGTTTTATTTTGCCCCAGACATTGATTAAATCAACGGACTAAAAGAACAAACAGCATGTGGCACGCAAATTTTAATAAAATTGTTGCCTGCCAGTAGTAATCCCGTAACATAACACGTAAGAAACTATGATGTACTACTGAAATCTCCACCAGCACTGATGACTGCACTCTGTGTTGAATTGTTTACACCGATGTAGGAGAATACAAGGCACCGCCCATCTATCCCACTATTAGCTCTCAATATTAAATCTCTCATTAACATTCTCCCTATGGACAGTGTTTGACTTTCCTGATCTGTATACAAGGCTTATTATCTCAGCAATGTTTTCAATAATTTTCATTTTATCGAAATTTGAGAATTTTTAAAACCAATTACAAATTATTTGAAAATTAATCTTTTTTTCACAAAATTTAGTCAACAAAGGTCGCGTTTGTGTGACTATTGCCAATTGTGGTTGCAGTAAAGGCCTAAAATTTTATTCTGAACTTTTACCACCGTAGACAGAATTCATATTTAAATTTAGTTGCAAAAATAAGTCATTGAGTGGTTTAGAGATTTGTTGAAAATGCTGCTTTGAAGCACAACGATAAATTTTAAACATTGTTGCTCAGTAATTTATTGGCAGAAGTCGTTTTTCGAAACCTTTTATTCTTCCATTGCTTTTTGTATATTTTATGCCGGTTATAAATAAAGCGATTTAAAATTCTGAATGGAATGCCTGCATTAACTCAACACGTGTATTTATTGCTGGCTTGAAAATTATGTTTGCACTAATATACAAAGCAATCGTACAAATCAAACAAAATATATAAGTAAAATCAACAAAAGCTAAAACGATGTACAGCACTCCAGCAGAGAGAAGCTTTAAAATTCCGAATCTCTTCAAATATTTTAAAACTGTTTTGTATTTTTTAGATACAACCGGACGTATATATAAGACATCAAAAATTTAATGTGAAAACCATGTTTCGTTGAATGAAAGTCTGGTATCTATCGTGTTAAAGCTATCTACAAACAAATTACTTCGATAACAACATTAATTTTACGGCCTAAAAAAAGATTATTCGGCTGTGTAATTTTAACCTCGAATACAGCTATTAGCGTTATCTAAGATTTTCTTAAAATTGTTTTGAAATTCTTTGTTGCACACACACACTCCCGATATTAGCTAACGTGGTTAAATAAGGTAAATGAGGACTATGGTCTAGTTCTGTGTTGATGAACTTTTTTTTTGTTGGTGACACTTCAATATTAGTTAAAATTTTGCCTGCGACACTTGAGAAATATTGTATTAATTGTCATGCAAATGGATGAAAGTCAAACCTCCATATATCGAATTCATAAATCCTACGAAAAAATTCGTTATACAGAGGTTTTCGTTATAGAGGGGTATAATTAAAAATACACAAATCATACGTAAATGTTCACATGTTTGCAGGGATTCTAAGCTTGTTGGCAAAGTCCTTTTTTTTATCATAATTTTAATGTCGATATCGATTGTTTCTTTGTAATTACATTTCTTTTGTTTCTACTTATTATGTCACTGGTATGCTATTCAATAAGAATTCAATGACCGTGAAATAAAAAATAATGTTAAAATTGCAATTATTTGCAAAAGTTGTAAAAGAAACTCCCGCAGTGCCTATATCAGTTGAAAGGTAATTTAAATCTGCATTATATAGGTCAAAAAAATATAGGGCGTTCCATTTGAGATAACAAAGTTAATGCTGCTTGAATTTATCAAAATGTACAGTCGTGAAATCACCACTCGGTATAATGTTTTTTAATGTATGAAAGTTGTGCAAGATAGTTTCGTATGTGTTCTACTCACGTACCAAATAAGAAATATCTAGTTTTTGGAAAAATATACAAAGAATTTCGCATCTGCTAAATTTTTTATAAAAATCCAATTATCTCAAAACTATAAATTTTAATAACAACATTTGTTATCCAAAGTGGCCTTAAAATATCAAATAAAATCCGAAAAGGACAGACAACCGTCTGTCGTCAGTTGCGATGAAGACCTGGTTGCCAATAATCAGCCTAATTAGTAACAATTAGTAACTCGAATGGACAATTAACTGCTCTTGACTACATGGGCAGCAATAACGAAGAAGAAATTCTCATAGCAAATAAAAATATGTCACAAGATAATAGCTGCAGCTCTCCAGTAAGTGCTAAGAAACATTCGTACTTGTCAGTAGCCAAATCAGTTCCTAAACCTGCTTTCTTTACGAAAATTTTCAAAAAAAGTCTAAATTTTGAAAGAATTTTCAAAATTAAGAAGCAGCGAAATTTTCCACAACAAAAATCAAAAAATAATCGAAACTTGAAAAAGAGTTGGTATTTAAATAAAAACCAGTCGAAGTTATTAAGAATCGAAATTTTTAATAGAAAAACTATGATGATCCAAAAAAAATTATAAACAAAGATGAAATTTAGGAAAAAGTCTAAAATTTAAAAAGTCAAAAGCCCAGTTTTGAAAAAATTTACATTTTCAGAAAAAGTAAGAATTTTCAAATGGTAAAAATTAAAAAAAATGTAATAATTAATTTTCAAATAAAATTACAAAAAAAAAAGACATAACACCGAAAAGTCTAAATATTTACGAAAATACGGACATTATTAAAGAGTATTCAGTTTTTCAGAAAAGTCAATACTTAAAATTAAAATAAGGTTCAAATTACAAGAAAATAAGGTCGAGATTACAAGAAAAAATCTAAATTTTGCAATACAGTAGAAATTTGGAAAAAAATCTAACCTTTCAAGAAACGCGACATTATCAAAAGTTTTCACTGTCAAGTTTTCAGAGAAATTCAAAATTTTCGAAAAGTAACGTTTTGAAAATGTCGAAATTTCTAGTCGAAATCTTAATAATTTTAAAACTCCAGGCAGCACCCCCATTAGTTTTGGCTACGAGCCGCCACTGGTCTGGGTGTTTTTAGATCTAGTCCTTCCGAATCCCTCTATTGTGAAGCTCGCGAGTTTCCTCTTTTGTTGTGACGCGAAAAACTTCTGCTGTCATATGCCGCCAAAATATCTGCTAACCCTAACAATCCAATCTATAGTATAATTAACTCCACCCAAATGCCGGTACTGAGTCGTCCAAGAAATTTACTTTCTGTCTGTCAGAGCTAGAAGACATTAACCCTTTGAAGACAACTGTAAATTCTACTTGGTCTGTACCCCGTTGGTTTTGAGCATTACCTTCCATCAACACGACCTTGTGTAAATATAGAAAACGAAAAACTTCTAATGCCCTTCTCAGACAAGCTTTCTTCGAATTAATCAATTCAGAACAACTTTCTGCAGCAAACAGCATCCTGTATACCGATGCCTCAAAAAACAAAAATGGTGTTAGTTGTTCAGTTACTACATCCAACACTACCATAGCAAAGTATCAGCTTCCCACCCACTGCAGTGCTCATACTGGGGAATTATATATGATATTCTTATGGCACTCAAATCGATCACAGAAGCAAATCAGAAAACAGTCGCTATATGCACAGACTCATTGGCCCTAATCCATTGCATTAAAAACATCTATACCCAAAATCCTCTGGCCCAAAAAATTCAAAAAAAATGCCCACTATTTTTATTCCCAATACAAGTATTATGTGGGTACCATCTCACGTTGGTATCAGTGGAAATGAAAATGCTGATCAAGCAACCAAATAAGCTCTGATTTGCCCATAGTAGAGGTACATCTCCAACATGATGTAAAGAATTTGCTAAAAAAAACAATAGTACACAAGTAGCAAACGCACTGGGATCGATCAAATACTAAATTGGAATCAATTCAACCTAGAATTGAAAACCCCAAGATGATACCAATGAAAAGAAAAGACAAAATTATTTTCAGAAGATTAAAAATTGGCCATACCAAAATTTCACACAATTCCTTAATGGAATCTGGTAATCCTCCTTATTGTGATTATTGTAACTGTGGCCTTACAGTAAGGCACATCCTGGCTGAATGTCCACAACATGCTAAGGCTCGACAACGCTTCAACCTAACCGGTGACCTCAAAGAACATCTCACCTTCAGTAATTATCAGTGGCGGCTCGTAGCCAAAACTAATGGGGGTGCTGCTTGGAGTTTAAAAATTTTTAAGATTTCTACTAGAAATTTCGACATTTTCAAAACGTTACTTTTCGAAAATTTCTAATTTCTTTGAAAACTTTTGATAATGTCACATTTCTTGAAAGGTTGGATTTTTTCCAAATTTCTACTGTATTGCAAAATTTAGATTTTTTCTTATAATCTCGACCTTATTTTAATTTTAAGTATTGACTCTTTTAAAAAACTGCGAATACTCTTTTAAAAATTTCCGTATTTTCGTAAATATTTAGACTTTTCGGTGTTCTGTCTTTTTTTTGTAGTTTTTTTTTTGAAAATTAATTATTACATTTTTAAAATTTTTAGCATTTGAAAATTCTTACTTTTTCCGAAAATGTAAATTTTTTCAAAACTGGACTTTGACTTTTTGAATTTTCGACTTTTTTCTAAATTTCATCTTTGTTTTTTTGTTTTTTGAAATTTCATGAAATGTTTGACATTTTTTTAAAATTTTTTTGACCTAAAATTTCACTTGTTCCACTTTGATTCAAAATCTTAGGTACCAAAAATTTAAACTTTTTCCAAAATTTTAACTTCTCAATATTTCGACTTTTGAAAACTTCGATCTACCTGATAATTTTCACTTGTTTTCAATTGTCCGGTTTCGAAAATTTTGGTTTATATTGAAAAGTTGAGTGCAATTGCAAAATTTCTACAGGAAAAAATATTTTAAAGACAAAATCTCCAGGATAAATCGAAATTTTAAAAGAAACTCTTTGTATAAAATATTTAGAGAAAAACACAAATTTCATAGGAAAACAAAGGCAAATTTTTTTAGAGAAAAATCGAAATTTGAAAAAATTTGAAATAATTAATAATGTTACAAAGGCGTAGAAAGGACATCGATTTAAAAAAAAATATTTTTAGAATTTTCGACTTTTTTCTCAAACTTCCGCTTTTATTTCAAGTTTAGACTTTTTTCCCAAATTTCGACTTTTTTCTCAAAATTTCGACTTTTACTGGAAATTTCGACGTTTTTCTGAAAATTTGAACTTTTTCGAAATGTTACAAAGGCGTAGAAAAGAAATCGATTTAAAAAAATGTTATCTTTAGAAATTTCGACTTTTTTTCTTAAATTTTAATTTTAAACTCGAAATTTTGACTTTTTTCCCAAAATTTCGACTTTTGTCTCAAAATTTTGACTTTTTTCTCAAATTTCGATTGTTTCTCAAATTTTGACCTTAATATCGACATTTCGATATTTTTCTCAAGATTTCGACTTCAAATTCAAAATTTTAACTTTTTTTTTACTTTTCTCGCAAACTTCGATTTTTGTCTCGAAATTTCAACTTTTTTCTCGAAATTTCGACTTTTTTTTCGCAAAATTTTGACTTTTTTCTCGAAATCTCGACTATTTTCCCAAATTTCGATTTTTTTCTCGAAATATTTCGAAATTTCGACTTTTTTTCTCAAAATTTCGCCTTTTTCCTTAAATTTCAACGATTCTGGAAATTTCGACTTTTTTCTGAAAATTTCGACTTTTTTTCCGCGAAATGTTGACTTTTATCTCGAAATATCGACTTTTCTCTCAAATTTCGATTTTTTTCTTGAAATATTTCGAAATTTCGCCTTTTTTCTTGAAATTTTGACTTTTTTCTCAATTTCGATTTTTTCTCAAAATGTCGACCCTTTTTCCCGAAATTTCGTTTTTTTTTTCAAATTTCAACTTTATTGTCGAAATTTTGACCTTAATATCGACATTTCAATATTTTTTTCAATATTTCGATTTTAAACTCAAAATTTCGATTTTTTTCCCGAAATTTCGACTTTTCTCGCAAATTTCGATTTTTTCTCTCCAAATCTTGACTTTTTTCTTAAATTTCGACTTTTTTCTCGAAATATTTCGAAATTTCGACTTCTTGCTTGAAATTTCGACGTTTTCCTCAAATTTCGACTTTTTTCTCGAAATGTTGGCTTAAATATCGAAATTTCGACATTTTTCTCAAAATATTGACATTTTTCTCGAAATGTCGACTTTAAACTCAAAATTTCGATATTTTCTTAAATTTCGTCTTTTTTCTCAAAATTCGATTTTTTTTCTTCCTCAATACTTTTACAAAAATTAGTTTTTAATAATGTGATTTTGATCAAAATTAAAAATAAATTAGGTTTTTAAATGTCGTAACTTCGTAAAAGAAACCTAAAATTTCTGTAAAAAGAAATCAGAGAATATTTAAAATTTCTAGAAAAAATTGTGAAATGAAAAGTGTTCGGAAAATTTTGATAAAAAAACTCTTAAGCGAAATTGGGGGTGCTGCAGTTCCACAGTGCCTATACGCCATAATAATATAATAGAATTCCCACACTGTAATAAAATGTACAATCGTATTTAAACCACTGTCTATTTTTGTACACTAACTAAATTTGTGCCAGTGACCATTAGCAGTCAAGGCACATTAATTTTAAATAAATAAATAAAAAATAACATCCGAAAATGCAAAAATATGTAGGGTGTCTCATTTAAAATAACGAAGTTTGTGTCAACTGCCGGTATAACCGGAAGTATTACAACTTTGCGAGTATTGTTGTGTTGGCGTTGACTTTGCCAAGTTATTAAATTTTCAAAATTTTTGGACAAGTACCTTGTCAGATATCGATCGCGGCGATTCCCGGTGGGACACACTGTATAGAAATACTAAATTTAGATGCATCAATTTTTCAAAAAAATTGTTCTAATTTTATTAAACTGTAATTTTCAGGAAAAACACACCACTTTTGTATACAGTAGTACCCCGGACTTACATAGTAGGTGGGTCCGAGCGATTGCCGTGTAAGTCGAATTCGCGTAAGTCGGGGTTCAACTTTGCATATAAATACATATATAGCATGTTTAATCGGGACCAGAGTTTAAAGAAAGCAATAATTTAGAAGAAAAATGTTTAATAAAGTGTAAGATAATAAAACAATTTACATTGTTATGAATAAAGTAACCTAAACCGAAGTTATTTTGATGTCAAAGGGTTCATATGTTCTAACAATGTTGCCTGACGAGTTAAGTTTTCCTTCTTCTCACGCAAAATTTCCTCGTAGCATACCCAGCAATTTTTTTATTCCCCATTTTGTAGTAGAAACGCGTTCTTCATTAGAATCTATTTTTTCTAAAATTTGTAACCCCTTTTCAATTGAATTGAGTCCTTCTGTTAAGTTTGCAATTGTCATTTGATTTACCGATTCAACTGGGTCTATCGAATCAGTTTGTTCAATGTCTTGCTCATACTTACGCATTTCTATAACCTCGTCAATTGTTAGTTCTTGATTGTGTGAATCTAGCAATTCTTGAACGTCATCATGATCGACCTCTAAATTTAATTGTTTGGCGATATCGACCACTTCTTCTATTATGCTATCGATTTGTTCAGGATCTGAAACTGATTCTCCTTGGGTTTCAGTGGTGAAAAAAAATGGACACAGATTTTTCCAGACACCATTCAAAGTTTTTTGTGAAACATCATTCCAAGATTGTCCAATAATTCTTACAGCATCTAAAACATTGAATTGCTTCCAACAGTCTTTAGCAGAAAGCTCATTGTTTTGTCTCTTAGCTTCATGTAGTTGTGCAAATGACCGCCTTGTGTAGTAAACTTTAAATATTTTAATGACTCCCTGGTCCATTGGTTAAAGCAAGCTGGTAGTGTTTGGTGGCAAAAATACAACTTCCACTCGTCTACCGAAATTAATTAGAGTTGCGGGAGGATGACCTGGTGCATTGTCAACTAGTAGCATCACTTTAAATGGGATTTCTTTCAATTGGCAGTAACGTTCGACTTCAGGAATAAAAGGATGGCCAAACCAGTCTTCACAAAAAGAAGCTGTCACCCAAGCTTTCGCATTAGACTTCCAAATGACAGGCAAACCAGCTTTGGATTTATTTTTTGAGGCTCTTGGATTTTCTGAGTGATAAACTAAGAGAGGTTTCAATTTACAATCTCCAGCTGCATTCGCACCAACCATCACTGTCAATCGATCCTTCGCGGCTTTAAAACCTGGAAAAGTTTTCTCTTTACGCGCAATAAAAGTTCTTTTAGGCATTTTCTTCCAAAAAAAGACCGGTTTCATCTACGTTGAAAATGGTTTGGCTAGTGTAGCCACCTTCGTCTATCATTGTTTTGAGTTTTTCTGGATAGAGAGATGCAGCTTCTTTATCAGCGCTTGCCGCTTCTCCACTCTCTGCGATGCTATGCCAATTACAACGACTCTTAAATCGGCTGAACCAGCCGTTACTAGCTTTAAACACTTCATTTTTAGCCGCCTCCCCTGCTTCTTCTTTTAGTTTTTCAAAAATCTGCTTTGCTTGAAAGCACACTGTATTTTGAATAACAGGACAATTTTTCACTCTTACTTGATTATCACACCATGACTGTAGCAATGTTTCCATCTGTGCGATAATAGCGTGAAACTTACGGATGATACTTGAATTCAAAGACTGAGAGTCTTTCATAGCGTTCAAAATTTTTTCTTTACCTTTTATAACCGTTCGGACTGTTGATTCCGGTAGATTAAATTTCTTTACCAATTCACAAATTTTAATTTTTGCTTCAAAGTCTTTAATTATATTCAGTTTACACTCCAAAGACAGTGTTTTTCTTTTCTTGTTGGGCTCAAATGACCCATTTTTCGTTCTTTTAGATGACATAATTAGAGATTATAAGTAAAACGCACTGCGCACGTAAAACAATTCCACGCGGAACACGTTTAAACCTGTCGCAAACTGGGCGGAGCGAGAGAGCCGATGCGCCCGGCAATCACAATGAAAAACCGCGTATCTTCGAATTCGCGTAAAACGGGGTACCGTAACTCGGGGTATTACTGTATTTGAAAAATGGTTGTTATTGGAAAAAAAATAGAACTGAATCGCATCAGCCCAATCGTAAAAAGTCACTATTGATACTCTTATGATTTACTGAGCGTGTAATGAAATCTATTTAAGACACGCAACGCTTTCCTCGAAACACTCCCATTAAGATTTCCTTTTTTTTATCGCTGGCAAAAGAGATGTTAAATAGCAATTGCTCCAAGTGTGATTAACATTAGCATTAACTTGTGGTAATAAGGATTTGGCTTTAGATGTAAAAGCGATTGTTATGCCAAGTCAGCAAGCGATGGAAAGACATTACATGACATGGACATAGCGGTAATTGTGCTGTGTCATTATTATTGCAGAAATGGCGTGCACTGCATCCTCTTCTAGTCTGGTCTCGCTGCATTTCCGCCAGCGTGGCCTCACGCTATGGAGTCGTTGCTTAAAATTGGGGTCGACAAACTCTACTTGAAAAGAAGAAGCAACTGCCACCACCCTTACAATTTATAAAGTATCAAATTAATAGAAAAAAAAATCTCTGCATCATTTTTTCGAAAGAATAAAATATTTCTCTCCACTAATGAATCACATAGGTCTAGAAAATAATTCTTTGGAGCCACCTAGACAGCAACGTAATTTGAGCCTAGAGGGTGTAGCACTACTTCCAGTAGTATTAAATTATGAAACTTTTTTTTTGAGCAAGGAAATCCTCTAAGAACATCCGGGAAGAAAACCTAGATAGTGTCGGACTTCCAGTCTGTGGGTACCAACTAAAACTCCTGTTTCTTCCGGCCGGGCCCATGGCTCCCAATCCCTCGGTTGGAACAGTACATTAGCACTGGAGCATCAAAATTTCCCTCGAAACCTTAAAATTTCTTAAAAAAGACGAAGTTATAAGAACATTTTTACTTCATTTATTTTTTCAAAACCCTGATTGCGTTTTAAACAGTGCAATTTTTTTTATTTTCTAAAATATTGGTACTTCAAACCTGAAATGTTGGCTCCTATTTTTTTTGCAATTTAAATTCTGATTTTTAAAATTTAACTTCTTTCGAAATTTAAAGTTTAAATTCTTCAAAAATTTAAATATTCAAGTTTAAAACTAAACTGAAAGGAGCTGGTTTAGTAGTAAAAGGAAATGTATTTAAAGTAGCAGCTAAACATTTAAATTTTGCTGATGGTTACTTTCTTGTTTTAATTATACGTATACTACTAATTCAATTTTCATAAGTTTCGATTTCATTTTCTGCCGAAATCAGAGTAGAAGTCAAATTTCGGCTTCGGTCTCGGCCAAAAATCTAGTTTCGGTCGCTCTCTACTTTTTTTAGAGTTTTTTTATATTGCAGACATCTCTATTCAATTTGGTTGTTTTGTAATTGCACAATCCAAAGATTAACAGTTTTGAGATGGTCAAAGCTCGAAATAGAATTGAACTTTGGATTTCTTTTTAAAAAAAAACTAGGATTGGAGGTTTTAACGTCCAATCCTAGGTTTGCGCAAAAAATCGACCATTGGCTGTTTTCGGGCTTTGCAACCGACAGATATAATACTTTGGTAAGAAAACTATAGAAGTATACACTAGTCTTTACAAAAGCCCACAAACGGCTTTTGTTTTCTTTTTTCTTTGAATTCTACCTCTATTTATAATAATTCTACAGCAGCAGATTATCAACAGAATATCAAATCAAAAGTAGTAAATCAGATGCCTACCATTTAAAAGTAATTAAAATCAAGGTGTCCGACTCAGTCAACCGATTAATCTCCCGAAGCATCCAAGTGTCAATTAAATCCGCTTGTTATGGTGGACGGGGCGCACAGCTGACTACTTTCCTATCTGTCAGTGTTCATGTATCCCCCATTAAAATTAATCCGCTATCGCCCGATTTGGGAATGGCATTTATTTAAAGAGACCTTCGATGTTACACAAAAAACTTGCCTCGTAAAAGGGGGAGAGAACAAGTCGGCGTTTGCACTCCCGGGGCTAATCATGACATGCCACTTTAATTTTTACAGTAGTAGTTTAGGGTGAGAAAATAAGGGCGTCTGACAATATTGTGGACGAGGTGCAGGACCGGTTCCGCGACAAAAAAGACCCTTCGTGCAGGTTTTTCTTATTGCTCTGCGACGTTGATGACTAAGGTTTTTTATTTGGTCAAACAACGTGCCCACGTCATTATCTAAAATATAACAAAGCACGAAAACTGGAACCGATTTTGCAATACGCTCTAGTGAAAATAAATCACATCTAAGAAGGTTTCTAAAGACCCATAGGTCGTGTGAATGGTGAATTCCTACAAATCATGGGTTTATAATTTTTTAATAGCTTCGTGTAAAGCTGGGAAACATCGAGACATAATTGTACACCGGCCAACATAATATTATAAATAGTTTTGAACTTGTCCAGACGTTTTATTCTAGTCATTAACAATTTTCTCTATTATAGTTATTGCACATCTTGACACCTTGACTACCATCAAGAAACGTTCTAGCCTTGACTTTCACCGAAATAATCGACTAATTTTTCTAGACATCAAAGTCAACTCTCGAAATTGGTCCAAAAAATCCCTTCTGAAGAATCTTGATTCTAAAACGAAAAACAAAAGAAGAATAAAAATAAAAAAGTCCTGGTCGACAACTGAGATTGCTGATACAATATCAGTTTAAACGATCGTTACAGGCTGACGCAATTGAACTGTCAACTAACTTCAAACTGCTATATCCGCCAAACTGTTGACGATAGATGTTTCAAAATTTAAGTGATGATACTCCATTAAACTGTTTACAGGTGTACAGAACGCCTTATATGTTTTTTTTTGAGAGAAAAAAGTTTCAAGCATGAGCGTAGCTAGAATAGGGCAGGGTAGCGCGCTTGCCGTCAAACAAAAATTATATTCAACTCAGAAAACGTTCTCTAAAATATTCTCATTCGACAAAATTCGTCCTCCTTTAAACTATTGACATTTTCTCGAAATTTCGACTTATTTCTCGAAATTCGTCTTTTTTATAGATTTCTTTCGAAATTTCAAATTTGTTCCTAAAACTTGATTTCTTTCATCAGAATCCGACTTTAGTCAAAATTTCGAATTTTTATCTCAAAATTCATCGTTTGATTTTTCGAAATTCTACCATTTCTCAAAATTCGTTTTTTCCGGAAACTTCGGCTTTTCTTTAAATTTTGATTTTCTAAAAATTTTGACTTATTTATCAAGATTTGCCTTTTTTCTCAAAATTTGATCGATCTTTTGATAAAAATATTTATCTAAGATACTTGAATTAGGTGTTAGTGTCTCTCTAAAGATGATAGCTTGGCTATCGAAACGCGTTAGACAACCTTTGTTGTGTTTTTTTAATCTTTCTTGGTTTCAGGGGATAACATTCATTTCAATTTTTCAGTTCTTTGAGTTTGCGAATTTATTCTCGAAATTTCGATATAAGTTAAAATTTCGACATTTAAAATTCGAAATTTGGAAAATAAAATCTCTAGAAAAGGATGTCAACTGTATGTATAACTTAAATTCAAAATCTTTGTAAAAAGGGAAAGGGTGAATTTTGCAAAATAAAATCAAATAAGAAACTGTAATTTATGTAGGTACTCGTAAATAGTTTAAAGAAATAAGCGTAGAGCACAGATCACAAATCAATTTAAAATAAGAATCCTAAGAACTGGAATTTTTTTCCAAGTTATAAATTTTTGGAAAAGGTGGACCCTTTTTAATATGCCAACTTTTTTTAATTCAATTTTTTTTAATGTGTTGATTATTTTTTATTGGACTTGCTTTCTAAATGCCTACATTTTTTTTTCTCAAAATTTCGACTTTTTAAAAACCTTGACCCTAGAATTTACATTCTGTTTGAAATTTTAATTTTTTTTTATTTTCGAACTTTTTTTTAATGTGTTGATTAATATTTTTTAATTAGATTTGTTTCAAATGCCTACTTTTTTCAAAATTTTGTCTATTTAAAAACTTTCTATTTGAAAATGTGGAGCCTTTTAAAATAATTCGGATTTTTTGAAAATTTTGAATTTTTTTAATTTTTTTTATTTGAAAAATTTTAGTTTTGCCAAATTTTGATTTATTCTCAAAAGTTTTGTTTCCTTTCAAATTTTTGACTTCGTCTAAGTTTCGTTTTTTATAATGTTGGCTTTTTTTGGAAATCTTAACTTTCTTGGAGAAATGCTTTATTAAAAAAATTATCTTTTTAATAATTTTGAGTTTTTTGGAAGTTGTAACTATTTTTTTAAAAATGCCGTGTTTATTACAAAATTCGACTTTTTTAAAAATTCAAAATTTGTAAAAATTTTGATTTTCCTAATATTTCGACTTTTTTTGTAAATTTTGAAATGCATTTGTCATTTTAAAATTTCCATTCTATCTCAAAATCTCCACTTTTTTCAAAATATCGATTTTTTTCCTGAAATTCTGACTTATTTTGCTTTCGACTTACAAAATTTCGACTTTTTGAAAATTTGGATCTGAATATTTCGACTTTTTTTTTAAATTTGATTTTTGGCGTTTTTGGAAATGTCAGCTTTTTACAAGCTATATTTTTTAAAAAATTTAGGTGTTTTGTTCAAAATGTTTATATAAAAATTTTCACTTTTTTAATTTCAAGCAGGTTTTGAAGAAGCGTCTGCAGAACATCATCAGCGATCGTGACAACATTTCTTAGGAACAATTCGGGTTCCAATTAATGCACTCTACCTCGGACCAGTTGCTGCGAGTGGTTGAAAAAATCACACACAGCATGAACTGAATCAAGTATTAGGAGTAATTTTCTAAGATATCTCCAAGCCATTTGACACAATTTAGCACCAGGGATTGGTCTACGAGATGTCTCTAACGATGGTTTTTTTTTAAGTTTAATCCACTTGCAAAGGATAAGCCCATTATGCTTTCAAAGCACTGCGAGTAGGATGCGGAAACAAAGATAGATGCCGATGAACCGCCTTCTTAAACAATGATAGGTTGTAATTTTTGGTGAAAATGGTAAGCTCATTCCGGCACCAGCATTCATTTAGATCAAAGGTGAGACAGGAACTGTCTACCCAGTATAGGTTGAGGTATGGTGTACCTCAAGGTTCCGCCTTGTCACCGTTCCTATGCAGTCTGTTCACAGCAGACATTCCATAAACCGACCAGATGACTTAGCAACCTATGCAGACGACACAGCGTTATTGGCAAATTCTCTAAGTCTAGAATTGGTCACCATACGACTACAGACAGCTACAAATGAACTTCTAGATTTCTAGAATACTTTCGTAAATGGAGAATCCAAGTCAAGGCAGACAAGACCCAAGCACTTTTTTTCACCAGAAGAAGACTCCAACCATATGGCCATGTTCATAAGACTGCAACCATATGGTCATATTTATGTCCATGGGCAAAACGTCGACTGGAGACTTCAGGCGAAGCATCTAGGAGTAATACTCAACAAAAGTCTTAGATTTTAGGCTCACATCGATTTTGCAGTATCTAAGGCCAAAATGTTAAAAGGACTGCTGCTAGCAATGATTGGTAGAAATAGCAAACTGTCCATAGGGCTTAAAATTTTGCTGTACACATCAATCATTAGACCAACGATGACCTACGCATCTGTAGCCTGGTCACAGGCTACCGATAACCAGATGAAGAAACTTTAGGTCTTCCAGAACGTCTTTCTAAGACAAACCATGGATGTTTCATGGCTTGCTAGAAATGATCAATTTCCTAGAGAAGTTGACCTACATAAGGCAAGAGATTTTCTTATGGAGAGCGGAAACGCATCCCAACGAAGTAGTTCGACAGGCAGTGGATTACGACCCAGAAATCCCAACCAAAATCAAGAGACCGAGGATGGTTCTGTAGGCTGTAACAATAGGAAAATTTTTGTGTTTTGTTTGTTTCAGGCAAAACAGCTTACGTTAGTGCCCCAGTGCTAATGTACTGTTTCGACGAAGGGATTGGGGGCCAAGGGCCCGGCCCGAAGAAGCAGGATTTTAGTCTCTATCTGGGTTATCATCCCAAATGTCCGTAAAGGATTTCTCCTGCTTAACAAAAAAAAGGTATTAGTACCTCATTGAAAATAATAGCTTGGCTATCGAAACGCGTTACAGCAATTACAGCGTACTTTTTTGAAATTTAAGGTTTTTCAAAATTGCCAATTCTTTTTTAGAATTTTGATCTATTTTTTGTTAATTTGATTTTCTTTTAAATGTCGACTTTTTTGAAAATCCAATCTTTTTCAAAGCCTTCATTTTTTTTAATTTTGACTTTATTTGCTAATTTAATTTTTTGGAAAAATCCTTTTTTGAAAATTTCGACTTTTTTTCGACATTTTGACTATTTTTGAAATGTTTTTTTTTTAAATGTTGTCCATTTTTCGAAATTTGCACATTTTTCGAAAATTTCGACTTTTTGCAAAAGTCGAACTTTTGATAAAAAGCCTAATTTTTCGAAAGAAAGTCCAATTTTCAAAAAAATTCGATCGGTTCAAATCATTTATTATTTTTAAAAATAATGCAAATACTTTTTTGAAATTTCGATAGGTTCAAATCATTTATTATTTTTAAAAATAATGCAAATACTTTTTTGAAATTTAAGGTTTTTCAAAATTGCCAATTCTTTTTTAAAATTTTGATCTATTTTTTGTTAATTTGCTTTATTGGTTTCAGGGGACAAGATTTGTATTTCAATTTTTGAAGATAACCAAGGACCAGTCCATTCCATCAATATTTTTGGACAAATCTACTTTTTTGAAGAATAACGTTGGACCTGCTGATGAGGCTGAGGAGGCCGAAACAGATCTATGGTTGCGGTTGTAAATATTTTCAACTTTTACCACGTTTGACTGCTTAATTACATAACACTTAATTGACATTTTAGCACATTTAATTGTTTAATTAAAGAAAATTTATTTGAAAATTACTTTTCTAATAAAATATACATTTTATTTAAGTAACTTTTACTTTTTTCAAAATTTGGTCATTTATCAAAATTACTTCTTTTTTGAAAATTGTAATACTTTAAGTTTTAACTGTGGTACTTACGACTTTTTTGAAAATTTCAATTTTTTTTTCAGTGTCAGTTTTATTGCAAAGTTTAACTTTTTTCAAATTTTCAACTATTTTTGAAATATTTGATTTTTTATTAATTCGAAATTATTACTTTTTTCGACAAAATTCTACTTTATAAAGTTTTCTTTTAATTTCTACTTGTTTATAAAATTTCTACCATTTCCACAATTTTAATTTCCCAAAACTTTGACTTTTTGGAAATTTTGCCTTTTTTAAAAACTTTGCCTTTTTTTTAAATTCTAATCTTTCTTCAAAATTTTCTTAATTTTGTAAATTTTGGCTCAATATTTTCGTTAATTTATTTTTTTTTTTTGAAAAATTCCTTTTTAAAATTTCGACCATTTTTCAATATTTCCTATTTTTTGAAAATTTTAATACTTAAATTTTGACTACGACAGTTTAGACTTTTTTGGAAATTTCGATCTTTTTTTTCAAAATGTCAACATTATTTCAAAGGTTTTGTTTTTTTTCAAATATTTCGTTTTGTTATAAATTTCATTTTTTTAAATTTCTACTTTATGAAATTTTGCTTCTTTAAAATTGGGATTTCGTTTCATTTCTACTTGTTTAGAAAATTTCCACCACTTTCACGATTTTAATTTCCCCAAATTTTGGCTTTTTGTAAATGTCGTCTTTTTAAAAAAAAAGTGGTACTTTTTTGAAATATAAGGTTTTTCAAAATTGCCAATTCTTTTTTACAATTTTGATCTATTTTTTTGTTAATTTGATTTTCTTTTAAATGTCGACTTTTTTGAAAATCTAATCTTTTTCAAAGACTTCATTTTTTTTAATTTTGACTTTATTCTTTGCTAATTTCATTTTTTGGAAAAATCCTTTTTTGAAAATTTCGGCCTTTTTTCGACATTTTTGACTATTTTTGAAATC